>JAODAL010004101.1:0-161880 GCA_025379985.1 Phyllomedusa bahiana
CCAAAACCCCCCCCCCCAACCAACCCCAACAAAAATGGCCCCCCTTTTTTTAATTTTTTAAAAAAAAAAAAAAAAAAAAAAAAAGTATTTCCCGAAATTCTCTATATCGCAATTCCTGATGTAGCGCCGGCCCCCCGGCGACAAATGCGTTGTTCGTGGATTTAATTGATTTATTTTTATAAAGGTTTCAGCTCTTTTTCAGATAATATTTTTACACCTAATAAAAATAAATTTTTTTAACAACCCCTTTCCGCACAGCACTGAGAGCCGAGATTTCGGTGCCCCCATCTCTCCATTGACTACAATGGGACAAGTAGCTCGCGCTCTGATTTGCTGGAATAGCCAAGCCCCCGCTAGTTCAACCAATCAGCTCTTTTCTGCATTTTTACTGTATTTTGAAGTGTCCCGCCTTTGCCTGTGATTGGTCCATACTTCTCCATAGCTTATAATGGGACACTGTCGCTGCTATTCTGATTGGTTGGTTTATGCCGACCAATGAGAAACGCTTACAGAATTTGAATTACTGTATTATCCGGCAATTTCGAATATCCCGATTCCTGATGTAGCGCCAGTCTTGGCGACAAACGCGTTGTTAGGGATTTTATTTATGTTTGTTTATAGAAGGTTTTAGCTCTTTTACAGAGAATGTTTACACTTAATAAAAACGATTTATTTACTAATACTCCATGCCTCACGGCGCTGAGATTTCAGTGCCCCGATCTGTCCATAGACTACAACGGGAGAAAGTAGCTCGCGCTCTGATTGGCAGGGATAGCCAAGCCCCCACTAGCTCAACCAATCAGTTCTTTTCTGCATTTTTACTGTATTTTGAACTGTCCCGCCTTTGAATTTGATTGGTCAATACTTCTCCATAGGTTATAATGGGTCCCTGTCACTCCTATTCTGATTGGACAAGATTGCCAAGCCCCCGCTAGTTCAACCAATCAGCTCTTTTCTGTCTTTTTACTGTATTTTGAACTGTCCCGCCTTTGATTTTGATTGGTCAATACTTTTCCATAGGTTTTAATGGGTCACTGTCGCTCCTATTCTGATTGGCTGGTTTCTGCCGACCAATCAGAATAGCTTACAGAATTTGAATTACTGTATTTCCCGGCAATTTCCAATATCCAAATTCCTGATGTTGCGCCGTTCTTGTTTTTTTGAAAGTGATTTTATTTATGTATTTTTTTAGTAGGTTTGAGCTCTTTTTCTGATAATGTTTTACACCTAATAAAGGCGATTTTTGGATTCATACTCCATGCCGCACGGACATCTTTAATGATTTTTTGCTGTTTTCCAGCCCGGCTCGAATCGGAATACATGTTAGGCGCAGTCCCGCACTGCGCCTAAGTCCCGCACTGCGCCCCACACACAGGCGAGGCGCGGCGGACTTTACACCGCATGTATGAGCGCACCTCGGCGCCGACATACATGAGGCGCAAATTTAGCCAGAAAACTAGCGGAAACGTGCGCTCCGACGTGGCGAGAATCATACATTTCGCCCTAAAATACCACTAGAATATTATCTTATTAATATTAGACTTTGTATTAAACTTCGTATGTTCTGAGTCTAAATAAGAACACACATATAGGTTATGATGTTTTCTCGCCACTAGATGTTACTGGTGTGTCTTTAGAGAATATTTTACTCACGATACAGTCTCCTAACTTCTCCTGCTCTGTGATCTTTCATCCGGTAATGTAACTCTGTTTCTCCATGTAAATATCCTACCTTTCTATTAAAATATGTAACAAAAGATATATAATAACCTTTATCTCCTGATATTATTACCTAAACCTCTTAAAAACTATGTAATTTATGTTTTATAGTATATTCTCTATTTAAAAGTATTAAAACTTTAAATTAGATGAAAAACTAAAACAATATAATATTGTATAAGGGATGTTCCTGAGAAGGGATTTCTTCAGGTGAAACACTTTATTTATTTCTTTATTTTAGCCGTTCCCTCTAGTTCTACTTATATAATTTCTGTTGCTTCATTCAACCCAAAAGGAAAAACAGTTCAGAATTTGTACTTCCAAAATATTTCTTTTTTATTCAATGTTTTCTATTCTATTATGGAGGTTCTGGTATTTGTTTCATTATTGTAACCCTCATCTTCAACACATGTACAGCAACATCAAAAATGAATTAAGGTGAAATGTGGGGCATCATTAATGAAAAATGACCCAAAATCTCACAGAAGAACAAATAATTGAGATCAACTTCTTTATATACAGGGATACTATATACGGGGCAGAGGAGGGGGGAACGGCGATGGGCCCAAAGAGACACCCCCTCCTAAAAAATCTGTTCATGGGGGGTTTTTAAAAAGGAACACTTTCCAAATGAGCATAACCGGGACAACATTTTTCATTTCCCCGAAGTTTTCATCGACAACCTTTTTTTTCCCCTTTGGGAAAAGGGAAATCAATAGAATGAAGCAAATAAATTTTTATCAATCAGGTGAACAATAATTTCTTTGGGGAAAAACAAACCCCCCCCAAAATCACAACTGGGAAAAAAAGGGATTTTTTTTGATCTAACAATCCAAAAAAATACGAAAATAAAAAAATACAAACAAAAACCCATTTTGAAAACAAATGATACAAAAGGGTATTTAAACTTTAATAGCGGGCAAAACAAAAAAGTGGAAAATAACATGGTTATGGACAAATATGAAGGATGAGGAAGAATTATCCCGATGACAAAGTTTTAAACAAAAAAGCGAAATAATACCTAAAACCCAGGCAAACCCCCAAACTGCGGCCCTCCAGCGTTGGGAAACTACAAAATCCCAATCAATTCCCCCCCTGTTATAGATTTATATAAAAGCATGATGGGAGTTTTAGTTTCCCCAAAAGGGTGGAGGGCCGCAGTTTTTTAGGGGTTGGGGGAGCTAAACGATTAAAAGAAAAAGGTATCCCAAGGGGAAATTTTAAATCAAGCTTTAAAAAAAAAAAAAAGGTCAACTGGAAATTTTCTACTTAAAAAAATTTAAAAACCTAAACAATTTGGGAAAAGAAAGGAAAGAATAAAAGTAAAGGGGAAGAAACCCGAAAAGGGGAAAAATGGATATAAGTCAATTTCATTACACAATAAATGATAATCATAGGGAAAACAGGGAAATTTAAGTAAAAACACTGGGACATATTTGTGACGATCCCTTTTTTAAAAAACCAGTAACCAAAAACCCCTGGGAAATTTCTTTCCGGGGGGGCAAAAAAAATAAAAAAAAGATTTTGGCCGTAAAACGATAAAAATTCAATATCAAGAACAACAAACCCAAACAAAAACTCCCGGAAAGACGGTAGAAGGGGAAGGGAAAAGGGTGCCTTCTGTGTGAAGCAAAACCCCCCGAAAACGTTTTCCCTCCAAAAAACAAGGGGAAGAAAATTTAGAAAAAAAATTTTTAAAACTTTCCCACTAAAAGTTTTTATAATTGGGAGTGCCCCCTGTGGGCCTCCAATCGTAGGACCATACCAACCCAAACTATTAAAAAAAAATTTACAAAGAAATATTAACAAAAAAAAGTTTCAGCCCCGCATAGCGATCTCGGCACTTTTTTAGAAAAATCTTTCAAAAGGGGGATTAAAAAGTGGGGGTTAAAAATTAAGAACAAATACCAGAACCTCCATAATAGAATAGAGCACGAAAAAAAAAAAAATCTTTGGTTACAAATTCTGAACTGTTTTTTTCCTTTTTTTGGCTGAATGAAGCAACAGAAATATAAAAAAAGTAAAAACAGAGGGAAAAGGTTAAAAATAAAAAAATAAAAAAAAGTGTTTTACACCGAAAAATGCTTCTCAGGAACACCCCCTTTTAACATACAATATTATATTGTTTTTAAAATTTTTCATTTAATTTAAAGTTTTTAAACTTTTAAATAGAGAATAACTATGAAATATAAAAAGACATTGTTTTTAAAAAAAGGTTTTGGAATAGTTAAAAAAGGGGAAAAAAGAGAATTTTATATTTTTTGTTGCAATTTTTAAAAAAAAAGGGAGGATATTTACTGGGGAAAAAAAAATTCCCCCCATAAAAGGCCCCGAACAAGAAAGTTAGGGTATTGAAAATTTTGGAGCCAAAAATTTTTCTAAAGACACACCAGAACATCTAGTGGGGGAAAAACGTCAAACCAAAAATTTTGTTCTTTTTTAGGCTCGGAACATACAAAGTTTTATAAATTAATTTTTAATAAAGATAAATTAATTATGGAAAATTTTAGGGGGACATGCAATGATCGGATTTGCAAAAAATGGGATTTTTCCGGCCACTTTCCTTCCCACTTTCGGAATTTAAAAACCAACCCTAAGGAGCGGCAATGGGCGCGATTGGGGGTTTTTGGGGGGGACGCACCAATTCAATACTCCGAGGTGCATGATCGCGGGGGCAGCAAAATGAGGCGCATTGCAGCGCTCACAGCTCCGACAGGCAGACCATTGAATTGGTTCTAAATGACCGGGGGAGGCAATGGAAGCAAACTAAAAAAAATTTTAAAAGGAAAAAAAAAATAAACGCAAAAAAAATACATCTCAGCTCTCAGCTCCGTGACTCATGGGGGGGAAAATTTTAAAAAAAAATTTTTTTTTTCCATTATGTGGAACATCGGGTTTGGGCTACCCCGGGCCAATCAGACCCCCGGGGGAAGCAAAACTTTGGGGGTTTAAAAATTTGGTACCCCAAGGGGAGAAAAAAATTCGGGGCCCCCCCCAAGGGGAAAAAACCCCTCGGGCCTTCCCCCCCCCTTCTTCCAAAATTTTTTTTTTTTTTCCTTTATTTTTTTCCCCCGGGTTTTACCCCAATTTATCAATAAATTATGGGGGGGGGGAAATCCAAAATAAAAAAAAATTAAAAAAAATAAAATTTTTTTTAAAAAAATTCCCATTTTTTTATTTTTTTTTTTTGGGGGGGGGTTTACCCCCCATATTTTTGGGTTTCATTTTATATCCCCACTTTTCGGTACAATTCTTTGAGCTTATCTTTTTGATTTCCTGACATCCCCCAGTTTTTTTTTATAATTCTTTTAAAAAACCCAAAGGATTGGGCTCAGCTTCCCCAAATATAGCCCAAAATAATCCCAAATAATTAGAATTTTTTTTTCGGGGGGGGGGGGGGGGGAGCCAACCAACAAACTAAACTAAAACTTTTCATTTTTTTCTTTTTTTCCCAAAAAATAAAATTTTTTTGAAAAAGGAAAAAGGGCTCACCCCGTGATTGGCAAAGCGGGGGACAAAGCCTCTTTTCCTCCCCCCAAAAACTGTAACGTCTGGGGGTAAAATCCACGGCCCAAACCCCCGGCAAAGGCCGTAAAACCCAAAATCAGGGGTGGAATCTAAGTGGTCCCTTTATTCCCCCAAAAGAGCCCCCCCAAAGGGCGGGTTTGGCTTGCTGCGCCGGGAAAGTCCCCATAATGTTCTCCCAACTGGTTTGGAAAACTTGTTTTTGGCGGGGTGGGGGCCGGGGGTACAGGTACAGGAACGCAGACGGGCCTGGGAAGTCGGGGAAAAGGCAGGGGGTCAGGCGGGACCAAAGGTTCGTAGAAAAGTAAAAACCCCAAGGGGGTCGGGCCGGGGGCCGGGTTCGGGGTCGAAAGACTTTACAAGGGTGGGGTAGCACGGGAAAGCAAACAGGGATTTTTTTAAACCCATTTTTCTCCTGGGGAACATACACAAAGGGTTTCCGGAAAAGGGCCAGCAGGAAAGGGGTCCCGGGGGACAAAAATAGGGGGAAATTTTCCCCGGGCAATAAACCAAATTTACCGGCCACTCCCCCCTTTTAAATTCAAACGGGCGCGCGGGGGCCCCCCCCCAATGGCGGAGAAAGGCTCCCGGAGCCCGGACCAGAAAAAGGGGAAAGGAGCGGGGCCCGGGTTTTAAGGGAACGCTGGCCCGGGGGGGCCGGGGAAAGGGGGGGGGGGGGGGGGGGGGGGGGGCCCCCAACCCAACGTCAGGACGGGGCTCCGCGGGAAGCGGGGGGGGCCCTTTAAAAGAACCTCGCCCCGGGACAGTGGACGCAGGGCGTCCGGGGACAGTACCCCCCTCTTGTCCCCCCCATTTTGGGCCCCCCTCCTTACGGGGTTTGAAGAAATTTTCCGGATGGGGGCCCCGGGTTTTTTAGGATATTCCCCTCCGCCCCCAAGACCTCTTTTTGGGGACCGAACCCCTTTCAGCCCCACCAGGAAGTTTCCTCCCCTATTCTCCTCATCCCCCAGAATATCTTTAAACCTCAAAAAGACTTTGGGGCCCACCGGGGGAGGAACCCTTCTGGGAAAAATGATTAAGGACCGGGGGGTTTCCCTAAGGAACAAAAAAATAAAATTGGGGTTTCCCATGGGTAGGAGGGACCCGGGGAGTTTTGTATCACCGGTTATGCGGCTGATGACCTCAAAGGGTCCCCGGAAAAGGGGGCCCTTTTGGAAAGGGATCTTTTAAAGGGGGACATAACGAGACGGGGAGCCAAAAACCATGTCACCTGGGGAGAAACCGGAGGGGGAATTTTTTCTTCTGTCCACTTTAGTCTTTCAAACGCTCGGGAAACACCGGGGGCATAAAAAAAAATGGGGGGTCCTGGGACCAAAAAAGGGGCCCCTTTATATCTTTTGGGCCCCTGGGGTCCGCCGCCGGGAAACCCCAAAAGGAAATTTCCAGAGGGAGAGGGGGGGCCGGGGAAAGCAGGCCATACACTATGTAAGGGAAAGGGGGGAACCCCGCGACCTGACTCAAAAGAGTTGTAGGAAAAACCGCCCCCCGGGAGTAAAATTTGGAAACCCAAACGTCCTTGAAGTGCCGAGACGAAAAGGCAAGGTAAATCCCCAAAACTTGGGGTTAAACCCCCTCCACCTGGCCTTTCGTCTGCGGATGGGAGGCCGAAAAAGGGAAATCGAGCTTCACCTTTAATTTTTTTTTTCCCCAGGGCTTTGCCAAAAAACCGGAGACAAATTTGGGCTCCCCCGGGCCGAGACAATTTTTCTGAGGGGAGTTTCCCTGCAGAAGGGAAAACATGGAGGAAGAATAGTTCAAACCAGGCGGGGGGCCCGATGGCAGCCCCTGGGAAAAGGGGCGAAATCGCCAATTTTGGAAAAACATCCCCTGAAAACACCCAAATAATGGTGTTTCCCCGACGACGGAGGGGGGTCAGTTAAAGAAATCCATCGAAATGTTGGTCCAGGTTGAGTTTGGGAAAGGGGTATGGCTGAAATAGGGCCCGCCGGCTTGTGACGGGCGTTTTTGTTTCGGGGACAGGAGTCACAAAACGAAACAAAGTCCTTAACGGCCCTTTTTTTCCCCTCAGGCCAACCCAAAAAACCGGGGTTATCAGGAAAGGAAGGTTCTTTTGGGCGGGCCCGGGTACCCCCCACCAAAAGAGCAATGTCCCCATTTTTAAAAATAAACCGCGCAAGCAGACGCACATAAGTCCTTCCAAAAAGGGACCTTCCGGTGTCCCCGGGCGCCGAGATGGGAGTTCGGAAGGGGAAATTTTTGTTCAGGAGAAGTATCTTTACCCACCATGTCGGGGCACGGGAGACGCCGTCAGCTTCACATTCTTCTTGGCAGGCCCTTTAAGGGACTGGAAAAATTGGGGAAAAGGGAGAAGAAGAGCGACCACCTAGCCTGGCTGGGGTTAAAAATCCCCTGAGCCCTCTGCAGAAAATTGAAAGGTTTTTTGTGGTGCGTGTAATATGGGGTGGAAAAACGGGGCGCCTCCACAGAAAATGGGCCCCTTTCCCCCAGGGGCAATTTTTTGTTAGTACTCCCTTTGCCAAACGTGTAAATTTTTCCCCGGCCCCCTGAAACGGGCTTGGGGAAAAAAGCCCCCAAAAAGTTTAAAAAAAAAATTAAAGGGGGGGGGGGGGGGGGGTTTTTTTTAAAAAAATTTTGGATAAATAATATTAATTTAAGGTTTTTTTTGGGGGGGGTTGGATGTTTAAGGGGGGAAAGGGAGGAAAAATGAGAAAAAAAGGGGGGGGGTTGGGGGGCCTTTGGGGAAAGAACCCCCCCGGCCCCCCGACCTACCAGCTGCGGGATTAGCTTGTTTTTTTTGGTGAGGGCTACTATCGGGGGCCCCCCACGTGGAGAAGAAAAGGGGGAAAACCCGGCATAGTAGTTGCAGAAGCCCAAGAATGCTGGATAGGGCCCGCAACCCGACTGGCGTTTTGGCCCCCTCAACACGGCTGACGTTTTTTCCCGGATCCATCCTAGGCCCCTTTGGGCAGAGATAAAAGTATTGTATTCATACAGGAGAGGTCACGGGGTTGGTTTCCGGTGTCCATTAACCATATGACTCTATAACAATGTTCTTAGACAATGTAAATTAGGATGAACCTGACGAAGTATTTATCACGAAATGCGTTGTTCTAAATAAATTATTGATTATTCTATTATTAGAAAGAGAGCTGCGCTTTGATTCCAGAACACGCTGATCTTGTCGACCAGGGCCCGATCAGATCATTGGAGAACCTGAAGGTGTCCATCAACCTCTTTGTCTTTGTTATATTGATCCACTCCATGTGGAGTGGAGGGCATGAGGAACTAGCAGCGGTCCAAAGCTAAATTGGCGAACATGAACCAGGGTTGAGTTGTGCGACCATATGCACAACTAAAATAGGTGATCATACTGTGAATATAATTTCATCTTTAGTACCCTAAAAAAGCAACATAAGAAATGTATTGCACCAGGGAGCGCTTGTCTTTTCTTTTTTTCTTTCTTATGGGGTTATCCAACATACACGTCCCTCAAAGCCACGTCAGAGCTGGACAGATCTTTAAAAAATATCATTGTTGCAAATTTTCTTCAAAATGCAAAAAATTTCTATTAAATTTCTAACCCCCCTAATGACATAAAAAATAAAAAGGCATTTAAAAAATGATACCAGCCTACAGTAGACATATGGTAGATACTAGTTATAAACTATGTTGAGTGGAATAACTATATGTTTTACACGCAGAAATTTTTGAAGTTTGAAAATGGCAAATTTTTCAACTTTTTCACAATATTTTGATATTTTTCACAAATAAACAAGGATTGTATGGACCAACAATTCTTACTAACTTAAAGAAAAAAGTGTCACGAGAAAACAGTCTCTGAATCACATGGATAGGTAAAGGTGTCAAAAAGTTATTCCCACATAAAGTGACACATGTCAGATTTCAAAAATGGGGCTCAGTCAGGAAGGTCAAAACTAGCAATGTCTTTAAGGGGTTAGAAAAGGCAACTCATTTCAAGCCATACAACTCTTCATCAGGTCACATCAAAATCTAGAACAGGTATTGTATCAGATTAGTGACCTGCAAAGTGCTGGGACTGCTACCGATCGTAAGAACAGAGGTCCCAAGCAAGGGCAGGACAACGGTTAGGTGAATGTAGGACGCCTCTTCATCCCAGGCATGGCGCAAGGATGCATGGATAGGGGTGAGTTTTCCCATTGGGTGGTGCTTAGTTCCTTATTTTCAAGGGGAACCAGGATACCTTGTCCCAGTCCTGGTCCTAAGTGCCATTCAAGTAGGTGCATAGCTATTCTATGCAGGCTCTAGGGGACTTCTGGGAATAGATGTGTATTGTTCTATTGATCTTTTCTATCTAGAAGCTATATTACATATAATAAACAATTATATAATCAAACTATTCATACATGTGTTTGAAATAGGGAGCATTATGGCTAGCAGGTGGAGAATTATGGCTAGCAGGTAGAGCATTGTAGCTAGCAGGTGGGGCATTGTGGCTAGCAGGTGGAGCATTGTGGCTAGTAGGGGGAGCATTGTGCCTAGCAAGGATGACATTGTTGCTGATATAGCAGGTATTATGGATGTCACAGTGGCATTATGGTGAGCAAGTGGGGCATTATGGCATAGTGGCTATCATGAGCACCTTGTGTCTGTTGTGGGGACATTGAGATTATTGTAGTTGTCATTATACAAGAGTGTAAATGTTTTGGACATATTGTTAATCCTGAAAGACTATGGACATAACCATAGGGGATGCAGAGGTAGCAGTCACATTTGGACCCTGGTGCCTTGTAAGGGCTGGGTAGTGGATCCGCCGGACCACCGCAAGCGATGGTAGTTAAGCCACGCCAGGGAACGGAATCTAAGTAGCCCCCGGTTTTCACCAGAGCCCGCCGCAAAGCGGGATGGACTTGCTGCGGCGTGAGGCTACCAGGTCGTCCCCCTGACGTGCCTTGCGTGCGGTGGCCGCCGACGTGCAGCGTGGTGCAGAATCGTAGTCCGAGAATCGTAGTCGTGGGCAGGCAGCAGGTCAGGACAGGCGGCAAAGGTTCGTGGTCGTGGACAGGCAGGAAGGTCGGGGCAGGCGGCAGAGGTTCGGAGTCAAGAAACGTAGCAAGAGGTCTGGTACACGGAAAGGCGAGAATACACTTTGGGAACGCTTTAGCTAAGGCACGAGGCAACATAGATCAGCAAGGAGTGTTAGTGGGAGTACTTAAGTAGGAGAAGCGCCAGGCAATTAGCCAATTAACGGGGCGCTGGCCCTTTAAATCCACGAGAACGAGCGCGCGCGCGCCTTAGGACCCAGGCATCGCGCGCCCACGGCCGGCAGAGGACGCGGACGGCCACAGGAGCGAGGTTAGGTGAGTCCCTGGCAGTTGCAGCCCCCGGCTCGTCCGCGGGACAGCGGCGGCACCCGACCCTGCGGTGGGCGACACCGGACAGGGGGTCACGGTGTGCGCCTGCGGCCACGGGCCGGGGAGCAGAGGGGCCGTGACAGTACCCCCCCCCCCCCCCTTAGGTCTCCCCCTCTTTTTAGGCTGAAGGATTTACGGATAAGGTCTGGATTCAGGATATTGGACTCTGGTCCCAGGCCTCTCTTCGGGTCCGAAATCCCTCCAATCGACAAGAAATAATCGCTTACCCCTGACGATCTTCATGTCCAGGATGTCCTTCACTTCAAAGACATCTGGGGATTCTAGCATCGGAGATTGAGCAGCGCCCCTCTGAGAGAACCGGTTCAGGACCAGAGGCTTCAGGAGGGAAACATGAAAGGCGTTAGCGACCCGGAGAGGATGGAGGCAGACAGAGTTTATAGGACACGGTTCAGTTGTGCCAGAATTCGGAACGGTCCCAGAAAACGCGGACCAATTATAACTGGGAATCTTGAGGCGTATGTACCTAGACGAGAGCCACACCCTATCCCCTGGGAGGAACGTAGGGGAAGGTCCTCTCTTCTTGTCAGCCTGGGTCTTCATACGGGCAGAAGCCTGGAGTAGGGCTTGTCGGGTCTCTCGCCAAATGGTCTTGATATCCTGAACCTGATTGTCCACGGCGGGGACCTCGGAGGAGGAAGCCAGGGGAAGGGGGCGGGCGTGGGTGACGGCCATAGACCACCAGGAAAGGAGAACGGCCAGTAGAGTCGGAGTCCCGATGATTATAAGAGAACTCTGCCCAAGGTAGCAACTCGGACCAGTTGTCCTGTCGTCCGGACACGAAGTGTCGTAGATACTCTCCCAAGATTTGGTTTACCCTCTCCACCTGTCCATTCGTCTGGGGATGATATGCGGAAGAAAAATCCAGCTTGATCTGCAACCGGGAACACAGAGCACGCCAGAATTTGGAGACAAACTGGACGCCTCGGTCGGAGACGATGTGGTAAGGTAAGCCATGTAGACGAAAGATGTGATGGTAGAAGTATCCTGCCAATTGGGGAGCAGAAGGAAGACCAGGAAGCGGCACAAAGTGGGACATTTTAGAAAAACGGTCAGTGACAACCCAGATGACCGAGTTTCCCGACGAAGGAGGGAGGTCCGTGATAAAGTCCATGCCTATGTGTGACCATGGAGATTCTGGAACTGGCAGAGGGACTAAGAGACCAGCGGGCCTATGGCGAGGAACCTTGTTTTGGGCACATGTGGTGCAGGAAAGAACAAAGTCCTTGACGTCTTGGAGCAGGGTTGGCCACCAGTAGTGACGTGAGATGAGAGCATAGGATTTTCGAATCCCGGGATGGCCGGCCAGAAGAGAGCTATGCCCCCAACCCAGAATTCTCCTCCTGAGTGCGGGGCGCACATAGGTTCTGCCTGGAGGAACGCTGCGGAGATCCACCGGAGCCACGAGGACCAGTCGTTCGGGAGCGATGATATGCTGAGGCACGGGTTCCTCTCCGGTAACGTCAGAAGAACGGGAGAGGGCATCCGCTTTGATATTTTTCTCGGCCGGTCGAAAGTGGATCTTAAAATCAAAACGAGAGAAAAAAAGAGACCACCGGGCCTGGCGAGGATTTAGGCGCTGAGCCGTCTGTAGGTATTGCAGATTTTTATGGTCTGTAAAGACGTCAATAGGATGTCGAGCTCCCTCCAAGAGATGTCGCCACTCCTCCAGGGCCAATTTTATGGCCAACAGCTCCCGATCTCCAATGGCGTAGTTTCGTTCTGCCGAAGAGAAAGTTTTAGAAAAGAAACCGCATGTGACGGTTTTGCCTTTAGGGCCCTTCTGGGTCAGGACCGCCCCTGCTCCCACGGAAGAGGCATCTACCTCCAGGCTGAAGGGTCTCTCAGGATCCGGACGGACCAAAATGGGTGCGGAGGAGAAGGCAGACTTTAATTGGGAGAACGCTTCCTCGGCAGATGGGGACCAGCATCTAGGATTAGCGTTCTTCCGGGTGAGAGCCACAATGGGAGCCACTACCGTAGAAAAGTGGGGAATAAACTGCCGGTAGTAGTTGGCGAATCCTAGAAAGCGTTGAATCGCCCGGAGACCGACAGGGCGCGGCCACTGTTGGATCGCTGAGAGTTTCGCAGGATCCATCTGAAGACCTCGATCAGAGACAATGTACCCCAGGAAAGGAAGACTGGCCTGGTGGAACCGACACTTCTCCAGTTTGGCATACAGTCGGTTGTCCCGCAGGCGTTGCAGGACTTGGCGTACTTGTCTCCGGTGGACCAGTATGTCAGGAGAAAAAATCAAAATATCGTCCAGGTATACAATGACGCAGGTGTACAGCAGGTCCCGGAACACGTCATTGACAAACTCCTGGAAAACGGCCGGGGCGTTGCATAGCCCAAAAGGCATCACGAGATATTCGAAATGTCCGTCTCGTGTGTTGAATGCCGTTTTCCATTCGTCCCCTTCTCGAATTCTGATGAGGTTGTAGGCCCCACGTAGATCCAACTTGGAAAACACTCTAGCCCCCTTGAGACGGTCAAACAGCTCCGAGATCAGTGGAAGAGGGTAGCGGTTTTTCACGGTGATCTTGTTTAGACCCCTATAGTCTATGCATGGACGGAGAGAACCATCCTTCTTCTGCACGAAGAAAAACCCGGCTCCGGCTGGGGAGGAGGACTTACGGATGAATCCTTTCTGCAGATTCTCCAGAATGTAGGCCGACATGGCCTGAGTCTCCGGCACGGACAGTGGGTAGACCCTCCCCCGCGGAGGACTGGTTTCTGGGAGGAGGTCAATAGGGCAGTCGTAAGGCCGATGTGGTGGCAGCGAATCGGCCTCCTTCTCGGAGAATACATCCCCAAAGTCCTGGTACTCGGCCGGCAGGCCAGGCAACGGTTTGACAAGCGGGAGCGGAGAAGTGGTAGGCACCGGGCGTGGTACCTCCAAGCAGCGGTTCTGGCATTCCGGTCCCCAACGCAGGACTTCGCCCGTCTTCCAATCGAGCGTAGGGGCGTGGCCTTGCAGCCAGGGAAGCCCCAAGAGGATAGCCGAGGAAGCCCGGGACAGAACGTGGAACCTAATCTTCTCTTTATGCAGAGCCCCCACACGGAGAGTCACCGGCCGGGTTATGTACCGGATGGGATCAGTGAGGAGCTCCCCACTGACCGAAGAGATGAGCAGCGGTTTCTCCAGCCGGACTACAGGTATGCGGTACCGGGTTACCAACGAGGCCAAGATGAAGTTCCCGGCAGATCCCGAGTCCAGGAAGGCAGAACTCCGGAACGAAGGACCAGCATCAGAAGTCACCTCTACTGGCATCATCAGACGTGGAGAGGAGGAAACTGCACCTAGGGCCGCCTCTCCCACGGCACCTAGGTGAGAGAGTTTCCCGGACGCTGAGGACGAAGGGGACAGTCTCTGCGGAAGTGGTCCGGGCTGGCGCAGTAGAGGCATAGCTTCTCTGCCCGACGGCGGTTCAGTTCTTGCTCCGTTAAGTGAGCCCGATCCACTTGCATCGGTTCCACCTCTGAGGTTTGAGGAGGTGGAATAGGAGAATGCTGGAACACTGGAGCCAGGTGGAATCGCCGACGAGGACGAGCAGAGTCTCTTTCTTGGCGAAGCTCCTCCTGCCTCTCCGCGAACCTTACATCAATACGAGTAGCTAGATGTATTAATTCGTTTAGGGAGGACGGGAGGTCTCTTGCTGCCAAAGCGTCTTTTACCCTGCTGGACAGACCCTTCTTGAAGGTAGCGCAGAGGGCGGCATTGTTCCATGCGAGCTCCGAAGCCAGGGTACGGAATTGAACCGCATAGTCACCCACAGAAGACTCGCCCTGACGGAGGCTCAAGAGGGCGGTCTCGGCGGAGGAGGCGCGTGCCGGCTCCTCGAAGACGGTGCGGAATTCCTGGAGGAAGGTCTGTAGGTCCGCAGTCACAGGGTCGCCTCTGTCCCAGAGGGGGGTTGCCCAAGCCAGGGCCTTCCCGGAAAGTAGACTCACAACAAAGGCCACCTTAGACCTCTCCGAGGGAAACTGATCCGCCATCAGCTCCACGTGCATTGAGCACTGAGTAACGAAACCCCGGCAGAGCTTGGGATCACCGGCAAAGCTGGAGGGTAGAGGGAGCCGAAGTTTGGGTCCCACGGTGGCCAAAGGGGCTGTAGATGTAGACGGAGCCACAGATGGGGGCGGAGACTGCTGCTGGGATGCAAGAAGCTGACGCATCATGGCGGTGAGCTGGCCCAACTGCTGACCTTGTTGTGCGATTTGTTGCGATTGCTGGGCAACAATCGTCGTAAGATCCGCGATGCTTGGCAGAGGCACCTTGGCGGGATCCATGGCTGGATCTAACTGTAAGGGCTGGGTAGTGGATCCGCCGGACCACCGCAAGCGATGGTAGTTAAGCACGCAGGGAACGGAATCTAAGTAGCCCCCGGTTTTCACCAGAGCCCGCCGCAAAGCGGGATGGACTTGCTGCGGCGTGAGGCTACCAGGTCGTCCCCCCTGACGTGACTTGCTTGCGGTGGCAGCCGAGGTGCAGCGTGGTGCAGAATCGTAGTCCGAGAATCGTAGTCGTGGGCAGGCAGCAGGTCAGGACAGGCGGCAAAGGTTCGTGGTCGTGGACAGGCAGGAAGGTCGGGGCAGGCGGCAGAGGTTCGGAGTCAAGAAACGTAGCAAGAGGTCTGGTACACGGAAAGGCGAGAATACACTTTGGGACGCGTTAGCTAAGGCACGAGGCAACATAGATCCAGCAAGGAGTGTTAGTGGGAGTACCTTAAGTAGGAGAAGCGCCAGGCAATTAGCCAATGCACGGCGCGCTGGCCCTTTAACTCCACGAGAACGAGCGCGCGCGCGCCTTAGGACACAGGCACGCGCGCCCCGGCCGGCAGAGGACGCGGACGGCACAGGAGCGAGGTTAGGTGAGTCCCTGGCAGTTGCAGCCCCCGGCTCGTCCCGCGGCCAGCGGCGGCACCCGACCCCAGTGGGCACCCGGACAGGGGGTCACGGGTGCGCCCGCGGCCCGCGGGCCGGGGAGCAGGAGGGGCCGTGACATGCCTGAGGGATTCAAAGGCTTTTCTGACACATAAGAAGACGCCAGTGTTATAAATGGCACAGGGTCAGTGGGGGTCCTATTATGGATTTAGCATTTGACCTAGAAGCCAGTTACCCATTTGTGCAGGGTTCTCTTTTTTGTAATAAAAAAGCAAATATCCATAAAATGTTTTGATTTGTATTCTTCCCATTTACCTGCATAGGTGTGTCTCGTGTTTGTTTTTAATTGCTGCACTCTGAGCTTCTTTCCCTCGTCCTATTTTTATGCGTTTTTTTCATAGTCTGTATCATTTCTGTATCCTCTTTTCTAATGTTTCTCTTTTGTGTGCATTAGTTTTGTAAGAGTCTGTGTTGAACAGTATGAGAAGCTGCTGGACAAGCAGATGCAGGGCAGAAGATACAAATCTATTTTTAAGACAAGGCTCTGAAGAGTAAAACATTGTGGGGCAGATTTCTGACCCTGTTATTACTCAGACAGTGTAAACAGTGTCAGACTGGGGTGCCTAGGGCCCACAGGTAGAGTTGATTAGAGACGCTCACCAGTTGAGCTATGTCTGGACCCACAGGTAGAGTTGATTCTAGGCGTCCACCAGTTGAGCTGTGTCTGGTCCCACAGGTGGTGTTGATTCTAGGGGTCCACCAGTTCAGTTGTGTCTGGACCCACAGGTGGAGTGACTCTAGGGGTCCACATGTTGAGCTATGTCTGGATCAACAGGTGGAGTTGATTCTAGGGGACCACCAGTTGAGTTGTGTCTGGACCCACAGGTGGAGTTGACTCTAGGGGTCCACATGTTGAGCTATGTCTGGATCAACAGGTGGAGTTGATTCTAGGGGACCACCAGTTGAGTTGTGTATGGTCCCTCATGTGGTGTTGACTCTTGGGGGTCCACATGTTGAGCTATGTCTAGCCCCACAGGGGATTTGTTTTCCTAGGATCCCCCCCAGTTGACCTGTTTCGGGGGGCCCCCAAAAGGTAGAGTTGATTCTGGGGGCCCCCACATTTTGATTTTTCTCGGCCCACCGGTTTGGGGGTTTATTTTGGGGACCCATCCTACAGCACTGAAAAATGACGTACAACCCTTTCCTTATACTTTTGCATCTTTTGTTTTTTTTGCCTTTTTCCCAATTTTTTTTTGCCCCCTTTGAGGAGTATCTGTATTTAAAAAAAAAACAACTCCAGGTCTATCGCTGGGGGCCCAACTGGGGGTTTCCTATATTCCCCAATTTTTGGCCAGTGGGAAAAAAGCCCAGTGTAAATTTTAGGCCCAAAGGGCGGGGAAGGGATGCACCAAATCAAACCCACCATGGCCCCCCTTACTGTATAAAAAATTTTGGGAAACATCTTTAGAAAAAAGTTCTTCCCAAAAATATTTTTCTGACTTACTGTGCTCAAATTTATTGTATCCCAAAAAGTGAACCCCTTTTCCCCCCTTTTTTCCATGTAAGCCCACCATCCTTGTTTCATTTGGGGCACAAAAATGTCTGAAATCCCAAAAAAAAATGTTCTAACATGAAATATCAAAATGTTGCAAAATTATTGATGAAATTATTTTTGGTTAATAATGTTTTTTTGGGAGATTTTTTTAATTTTTCCCCAAATTTTGTAATTCATTAGACGTAAATAGGGGGTATTTTGGTGGGGGCCCGGGGCGTAGCTATAGGGGGTGGAGAGGCAGCAGCCCTTACCCAAGGCTCTGCGACTGGGGGGGCTAAAAGCCCTTCGCCACAAAAGGAGATCCCAAAAGCATGGTACCCAAACCTCCCCCCCCGTGGCACAGGTAGTGTGGGGGGGCATTTCATTTTTTTGCAAAAGGGGCCCAAAAGGAGTTTCAATTACACCTCTGGGGTGGCGGGTCAAATTCTGGCCCCCATAAACCTAAAAGGTTTTTCCCCAACCAAAGGTTTTTTAAACTAAACAAAAACAGTTTTACTCTCACCCCCCTTTGTTTCCCCCATGCTGGGGGGGTTTTTAAAAAGAAAGTGATTAAAATTTTTGGGTTCGTTGTTCCCACTGACAGTGAAAGGGATATTCTTCAGTAAAAAAAAGGGTACATGTGCTGTGAGAATGAATATAATTGCTTATCTTTAAAGAAGTAAGTTTGTTAGAGATCATTATTTTGCTTGGAGTGATGAAGTGAGCGATGTCTGTCCATGGTGGGAAATTAACCCGTGTTTTGCTCTGAAACAGATAGCCGGGTTTTGCTCAGGTAACCATAAAACATAATGCACATAAAATCTTCTTTTCTATGGGCTAAAGTAAAAAACCCAAATTTCCAAATTTTATTTTGAAAAAAGGCTTCAATTTAACCTGGTTTCTTCATGTTTTAAAAGTTATCTTTGCGTGAGAAAAACCCCTTAAGTTCCTTTGGAGTGAAAAAATTTCTGAGCCCGTAATACTACAAAACAAAACCCATAGGGGGTGCTTGTTTTTAAGAAGAAAAGTACCACGTGGTTTTTAAAATTTTTCCAAAATTGTTTTAAAACCCGTTTAAATTGGGGAACCCATTTTGTTAAGAGCGATCACAGGACACCAAAGTGCTTACTGTTCTACTTTTTTGATTGTGAGGGAAAATTAAGGAAAAAAAATCATGAATGGAGGAAATGGGGGATTTTAGGGGAAAAAAAGAGGGAAAAAAATTTGAGGGCAGATTTTGGGGGAGCCCGTCCTGTCCCGGGGCAGGAAACATTGGGGCTGCTGGAAAAAAAAATTATAGAAAATTTTTCACTTTTTTGCTTTTGTCAAAAAAAAATTTTTGCGTGAGGTTTTTTGGGGGTTTGGTTTAAGGGGTAAAAACGGTCAAGAATTTAATTTTTTACTTAGTTTTCAACCCAGAGCTGCATTTTTGTGTCTTAATTGGCAAAGTCATGGCTGAAGGAAGTACCTGGTGGTTTGGACTCCCCAGAGTTAAACTTTACTTGAATTCCCCATCTAACCCCTTTTATGGTCACTGCCTGGCGGTAATATGGGTCTTACTGTAATTAAATCAGTCTACCACTATATTTTTTTACGGCCTGGCGGTAATATGGGTCTTACTGTAATTAACTCAGTCTACACATATGGTTTCCCGGGGCTGGCATTAATTATGGGTTTTTACTGTAATTACTCAGTTTTAAACCCCTAAATGGTCATGTTGGCGGGTTAAAATGGGTTTAGTGGAATAAGTTTAAATTTAATAACCCTTATAGTGGTGTTATTTCATCACTGTGGGGGGGTTTAAAGGGGGATGAGGTGACGGATTATTTGCTTTAGTAAATGTAATATTAGCCTAATTTCATTTGGCTTTGTCCAGTAGCAGCATGATAATATTTGCTTTTTGTACAGTGGCTTTATTTGGTAAAATTATTACTATTATTAAGAACATAGAATCTTGACTTTAGCTATTTGTATATATTTATTGACATCAAATGTATTATTTGGATGGGGGCACACATCCTAATAGACCCAAGAATTAGCAATGTTGTTTTGGCATTGGTCTGGAGGAAGCTGGGCATAACTGTGTGTGTGTTTGGGAATTGCCAGTTAAGCAGTTTTCCACAGTTGAACTGCCACTCAAGCAATTACCCAAGCTGGCAAAAAGGTGAAATAACAACCACTATAAGCTGCTGTCTGCAATTCAACACCCTCTGAGGGGCAGAATCTAAGGCTCCCTCTAGGTTTTCACAAGAGCCTTTCACAAGGCAGGATGGACTTGATTGTTAGAAACCCAGGTTGCCTCGTAAGGACTGTAAGAAGGTAAAACTGAATGGGGAGAACAGACAGAGCAGACAAGGGAACACAGAGGATACAGAACAAGGGAAACCAAAGAACAAACAATTGTAGTCAGGCTAGCAGGGGGAGGGAGGGTGAAGTACCAGGAGAGTAGGTAATAACCGAATCAGGGGGCAGGAGAATCACCGGAAAACAGGCCAGAATAGTGAACCATGAAATACACTCAGAATACAGATAGCAGCGGGTATAGAGCCAGGATACCAAGAGCAATCACAGGCAACAAAGTAACAGACAGGTTTAAATACCCCGACTTAGCCACTGATTGGATACAGAACTAAGAGTATTACAACCCCAGGTTGTACATGGGTCCTGAGGCATGAAAACCTTAAATGGACAATGACTAATTTCTGACAGTGTGCTTGAGCGTGGTTAGTAGTGTGGCCTGATGCCTCCCTCTTTGCATTCACTAAATATTGGGGTGCATACCAATGCCACACTCCATTTGGTTGCATGGTGGGTATTTAGATGACAAAGAAGGCCCCTGTAACCTCTTTTTACCCCACAGTATATAACCAGCCAGGATAGCAGTTATCTCTGTTAGCAGTTGCTGCAGGTGAGTGCTCAATACACGCCCTCCTGGTTTTCATCATATATATTCTATAGATGTCAGGAAGGAGTGAAACAATTTTTTTTATATGACTTTTCCATGCAGAAGAATTGAAGTAAATGAAACTGAGTTGTAATACCGGACCCAACCTATGGACAAGAGTGGCGCTGTTTTAGAAAAAATTCTTATAGAACATTGTTATTAGAGTACATCACTTTATAAGAATCATATTGTAATATATTACATATTCATATTTATATTTTTACCTGCAAAAAGAGTGGTTTCAAGCAAAATGAGTAGGTTTAGGATGGTTATTTCCAGGTTTAGGTGAAGGGTGGTTCTTAGTGGAACCAATTCCACCAGCACCACTGCTTCCACCTGTTCCACCAATTCCAGCAACACCTGCAATTCCACCAGCATCGACGATTTTACCAGTAACGTCTGTTTCAAGGGGCAAACTCTCATTGACAACTTTAATAACCTGTGTATGTTCATAAACAAGATATTAGACACTCTTAGGACTAAAAGTTTGGGTTTCGGACTAGTTTTTTTTTTGTGTATGTTAAATTCTTGGGCTTTTTTTCTAAATGTATTTTAACCATTGTGCCCCTGTAAGGTCAGAAAAATACCAAGGGGACATTTTTAATATAACACTTTTTTTTTTTGAATATATATATAAAGCTTCTTTCTTTTTTCTAGCTGCTTTTCCCTGTATCTGGGGAATATAGTTCCCAGCACGGGCTGCAGAGCTGACCTGGCGCTCATTGAGCGCTGTGTATACAGTGATGAGGGAGGCAGGAGAGATCTCTGGGCCATTGCGAGGACGTTTCAGTACATCATATAGTTACATAGTAGGGTTGATAAAAGACCTGTCCATCAAGTTCAGCCTGACTGTCAGAGTCTGTTGCAGACGACCTGGATGTGTATAGTCTATGTGTGTTCTGGAACTGGAATATACAGAGAATAAACATGTCTGCCGCCTTCCTCTAGATCCTTAGTATTGTGAGGCATTATTAGCAGCCAGTGGTAACCGACAGGCAGATTATTAGGCTGAGCTGATAATCAATCCAAACCCTGCTATCAGGTAATGTGGGCACAAAGGGGACAGATCGATTCACTTAACTGCTGTGATTGTGCCCACTTTGTGCCACTTATAATAATGGTGTCTCTGTAGGTGGCAGAGGGGACTCAGGCACCTGTGGGGGTGAATTCTACCACAGCCCCATTATAACCAAGGGCATAGCTTGGGGGTTACCAGGGCATGTGCCTAGAGATAAAACTCCTAAGGGGCAACCAGCAAGTTATTCTGCTTCAATCAAATGAATTTAGATACAGAGCTAGGACACAAAGCTGAACCTCTGCCCCAGGTGGGAGAAAGCTACAGCTCTGCTCTGCTACATCCGTCCATTTCCTAAGTATGAGATTTGTTTGCTAATGTTGAAGTGCATGTTCCCACCATCCATGAAATAAACACTAGGACAGTGCTGTGTGTGCAGAGTATAGACATGGATGATGGGGTTATACTTACAACAACGATTTGGATTTCCAAAGAGAAAACTGCAAAAGGGAAAATAAAAAATCATCATGATACATATTTATAATACTGACAGTGCATAGTTTCCAACAGTCACAAATTTGCTGAGACTGTCCCTTTGCTGAGGGCAAATTGTCCAAAATAGAAGAGGCAGAGGGCAGGGGGCATATGCAGGGAGCATTGTCAATACTTTAAAACCACCCCTTTGCACCACCATTGGGTCACTGAAGGGCACTACTATTGTAGTGGAGTCCAATAATGCAGCACTATTACTATGAAGGAGGACACTATTACTGTGTAGAAATCAAGTGGTTACTGCTAATATCTCTAGTGATCCAGGACATTGAAGGAGTTACCGTGAGTATCTCTGGTGGCCGGTATCCCTAGGACGGCAGGAAACTTACTGTCACCACCTATTTGCAAGGCCCAAATACTACCGGCACCACCGCTCTGACTGGCACCGCCTGTTCCACCTGCAGCATTGCTTTGTCCTGCATCACCGGCTTTACCATTGATACTACCTGCATCATTGATAACCTATGTATATACATAAACAAGATATTAGGCAGTCTTGGGGTTGGGGCTAAAAGTTTTGGACTAGTCTTTTTAATGCATTTTTTTGTATATGTTAAATGTTTGTTTATGTTTTTTAATTTATTTTAAACATTGTGCCCCTATAAGGTCAGAAAAAAAGCAAAGGGCACATTTTTAATATAAAACTTTTTTTTTAAAATATATACATAAAGCTTCTTTCTTTTTTCTTGCTGATTTTCCCTGTAACTGGGATTGATTTATTAGCCCCGGTTACAGGGGAATATAGTTCCCAGCACGGCCTGCAGAGCCCCAGGTGGGAGAAAGCTACAGCTCTGCTCTGCTGCATCCGTCCATTTCCTAAGGATGAGATTTGTTTGCTAATGTTGAAGTGCATGTTCCCCCCATCCATGAAATAAACACTAGGACAGTGCTGTGTGTGCAGAGTAAAGACATGGATGATGGGGTTATATTTACAACGGTTGATAAAAGACCTGTCCATCAAGTTCAGCCTGACTGTCAGAGTCTGTTGCAGACGACCTGGATGTGTATAGTCTATGTGTGTTCTGGAACTGGAATATACAGAGAATAAACATGTCTGCCGCCTTCTTCTAGATCCTTAGTATTGTGAGGCATTATTAGCAGCCAGTGGTAACCGACAGGCAGATTATTAGGCTGAGCTGATAATCAATCCAGACCCTGCTATCAGGTAATGTGGGCAAAAGAGGGGACAGATCGATTCACTTAACTGCTGTGATTGTGCCCACTTTGTGCCACTTATAATAATGGTGTCTCTGTAGGTGGCAGAGGGGACTCAGGCACCTGTGGGGGTGAATTCTACCACAGCCCCCATTATAACCAAGGGCATAGCTTGGGGGTTACCAGGGCATGTGCCTGGAGATAAAACTCCTAAGGGGCAACCAACAAGTTATTTTGCTTTGATCAAATTACTTTAGATACAGAGCTAGGACACAAAGCTGAACCTCTGCCCCAGGTGGGAGAAAGCTACAGCTCTGCTCTGCCACATCCGTCCATTTCCTAAGGATGAGATTTGTTTGCTAATGTTGAAGTGCATGTTCCCACCATCCATGAAATAAACACTAGGACAGTGCTGTGTGTGCAGAGTATAGACATGGATGATGGGGTTATACTTACAACGCTGATTGGGCTTTACTAAGTGGAAGCTGCAAAAGGGAAAATAAAAAATCATCATGATACATGTTTATAATACTGACCGTGCATAGTTGCCAACAGTCCCGAAATCTCTGAGATTGTCCCTTTGCTGAGGGCAAATTTGCAAATTTTTGTTCTGTGCACTGTTCAAAAAAGAAGAGACAGTTGTAGAGGAGGCCAATAATGGAGCACTATTACTATAAAGGAGGGCACTATTACTGTGTAGTAATCAAGCGGTTACTGCTAATATCCCTAGTGATCGAGGGCAGGGCCTTTCCCTTTAAAAATTTCATGGGCGAAAAGAAATTTCGCCCTCCCCCCCCCCATAAAAAAATGCGCCACAAGCAACACATGTTTACCAATAGTTGCCCTGTCCCCAATATTCCCCCCCTGTAGCCATTAATCCCCCTGTAATCAAAGACCCCACCCCGGTAGTTGCCCTTTTTTCCCAATAGTTCCCCCCCGTACCCAATATTCCCCCGGGACCTGTAATACCTCCTGTAACCAATATACCCCAAAAAAAAACCATGATGGGCCCCCCGTAGCCAGATAGTTCCCCCCTGTCCATTAATCCCCCCTTTAACCAATAGTAGCCCCAAACCCCTTGATATTCCCCCCTTTAGCCATGTAATACCCCTTTTACCACATTTTCCCCACACCATGATTTTTCCCCCGTACCTTTAACCCCCCCCCCGAAACCCAGATAAGCCCCGCACCATGATAGTTCCCCTTACCTTGATAGTTTCCCCGCGCCATGATAGTTCCCCCTGCACCCCATGATATTTCCCCCTATAGCCATGATATTGCCCCTGAACAGATAGTTCCCCTGCACCCGATATTTCCCCCGTAGCCATGATTTTCCCCTGCAGCTATATTTTCCCTTTACCAGTTGCCCCTTTTAGCCATTAGTTCCCCTCTGTACAAGGGATAAAAAAATAAAAAATTTTTTACTACCTTTCCAGGACCCCTGCACGGGGGCGGTCCGAACTGCGTTCATGTAAGGACGTGATGCCATACCTGTTTTCCCCCACTCCCGGGGCCCCCGGGGACAACGGGGCCCGAGACTCAGGTTGCAGGGGATTGAAAACCGTGCGCCCCAGTGACGCTGATTGATACATACAGGGGGGGAAAGGGGGAAACATCCTCCGGCCCCTCCCTATATCCAGCTGCTTAAGTGTAGCAGCTGGGGGCTTTGATTCTGCACCAATCAGGGCAAACCGGGGCGGGGCAGACGGGGGTGCCCCCTGGGTGACGACCCCAAACCCCCGGGCGATACCCGCCTCGGGAACCCATGTCTAGGGAGAAAAAGGGGATTATTGGCAGTATCCTGATGACCACATGAATGGGTTTTTTCCCGTTCCCGGGAATGTGGGGCGGGAAGGGGTTATTGCCAGTATCCCTGGGGAAGTGGGCAGGGAAGGGGTTTTCCCTATCCCTGGGAAATGTGGGGCATGAATGGTTTTGGGCCATTACCCTAGAATGTGGGGAGTGAAGGGAAAATTGGGGCCATATCCCAGGAATGTGGACATGAAGGGGGTTGTGGCCTGTACCCCGGGAAATTGGGGCGGGAAAGGGGTTTGGGGCCAAATTCCCTAAAGGGGGTCATGAATGGTTTTGGCCCATCTCCCTAAAGGGGGGCATGAAGGGGTTTGGGGCCGTATCCCTAGGTGGGGGCAGGAAGGGGTTTGGCGGTATCCCTAGGAATTTGGGGGGCATGAAGGGTTTTGTGGCCAGTTTCCTGGGAATGGGGGGCATGAATGGTTGTCCATCCCCTGGGAATGGGGGCAGTGAATGGGTTTTTCCCAGTACCCCTAGGTGTGGGGCAGGAAGGGGTTGGGGCTATATCCCTAGGAAGGGGGCATGCAGGGGGTGGGGCCATATCCCTAAAAAGGGGGGCATAATGGGTTTACCAGTTCCCTGGGGAATGGGGCAGTAAAAGGGGTTGTGTCCATACCCCTGGGGATGTAGGAGGTGAAATGGGGGTGCCATATCCCTAGGAATGGGGGGCAGGGGAGGGGTGTGGCATCCCCCTGGGAATTAGGGCAGTAAGGGGTTATTCCCATATCCCTGGGAATGGGGGCGTCAGGGGTTGTGCCATATCCCTGGGAAGGGGGGCTGAAGGGGTTGTGACCATATCCCTAAATGGGGGCGGGAATGGTTGGGGCCATCTCCCGGGAATTTTTGGGGCAGGGGATGGGTTTGCCAAATCCCTGGGAATGTCCCAAAGGGTTTGGGGGCCGTACCCTGGAATGGGGCAGTAAAAGGTTTGGGGCCAGACCCCCAAGGAATGGGGGACAGTGAAGGGGTTATTTTTCAGTACCCTGGGAATTGGGGGGCAGTAATGGTTTTTTCCAGTACCCTAAATGGGGGGGATAATGGGTTGGGGCCTACCCTAGGAAGGGGGCATGAAGGGTTGGGCCCCAGTATCCCTGGGAAGGGGGGAATAAATGGGTTGTGGCCAGTATCCCTGGGAATGTGGGGCATAAAGGGGGTTTGGCCATACCCCTAATAATGTGGGCAGTGAAGGGTTATTCCATTCCCTGGGAATGTGGGCATACGGGGTTTGGGGCCTACCCATATGGGGGAATGAATGGGTTTTGGCCATATCCCTGGGAAGGGGGCATAAATTGGGTTTGGCCATACCCAAAATGGGGGGCATAAAATTTTGCCCATACCCCGGGAATGGGGGCATGAATTTGTCCATTCCCCTAGAATGGGGGGCAAAAAAGGGGTTTGCCATACCAAAATGGGGGGCAGTGAATGGTTGGGGGCCCATATCCCTAAATTGGGGCGTAAAGGGGGTTTGGGGCCCATATCCCAATATTTTGGGAAGGAAGGGGTTTGGGGCCATATCCTGGAATTTGGGGGGCAGGAATGGGTCGTGGCCGGGATCCCTAGGAATGGGGGGCATAAAAGGGGTTGGGGGCATCCCCCCTGGGAAATTGGGGGGCATAAGGGTTTTTCCATATCCCTAAAATGTAGGCAGTGAAGGGGTTTGTCCATACCCAAAATGGGGGGCATGAATTGTTGTGGCCATACCGGGATTGGGGGGGAAGGGTTTGGCCATATCCCTAGAATGGACGTGAAGGGTTTTTGTGGCCATACCCTAGTTTGGGGGCATGAATTTTGGGGCCAGTATCCAAAAGGGGGGGCAAAATGGTTGGGCCGTACCCCTGGGTGGGGCATGAAGGGGTTGGGGCCAGTATCCCTGGGAAATGGGGGGAGTGAAGGGGTTTGGCCAGTATCCTGGGAATGTAGCATGAATGGGTTATTCCGTCCCCTCTGAATGGGGGGCAGTGAAGGGGTTTTGCCATCTCTCTAGGTTTGGGGGGACAGTAAAGGGGGTTGGGGCCATACCCCAGGAATGGGGAGAAAAGGAAGGGTTTTGATTTCCCCTGGGAATGGGGGAATGAATTTGTAAAAATACCCCTGGGAATTTGGGGGGCAGTGAAGGGTTTGGCCAGTATCCCTAATTTGGGGGCATGAAGGGGTTTGGGGCCCGGGTATCCCTAAATGTGGGAAATACGGGCACCATCTATTAAAGAACAATCCTCCCAAAATCCGAATGCCACCCCCCTTTCCCTGCAATTTTTTTCCCCTCACCACGGCTTCACCTTCCCCTTTGATTTTACCGCTCTTTCCCCCTGTATATACATAAACAAGATATCAGGCACTCTTCTGGTTGGGGCTAAAAGTTTTGGTTTCGGACTAGTTGTTTTTTATGCATTTTTTTGTGTGTGTTAAATTTTTTTTTTTCTGAATGTATTTTAACCACCATTGTGCCCCTGTAAGGTCAGAAAAATATCAAAGGGGACATTTTTAATATAAAACTTTCTAAAAAAATAAAATTTCTTTTTTTTTCCCTTTTTTCCCTTAAACTGGGATTGATATATTGGCCCCATTAAGGGAAATAGTTCCCACATCAACTCCCGGGCGTCTTTGAGCCTGTGTATACTGGGGGGGGCAGGAGGATCTCGGGGCCTTTTGCGGGGGACTTTTTCATACATCATTAGTTACATAGAAAGGGTTTGTAACCCTGCCCATCAATTCAGCCTGACTGCAAGTCGTTGCAACACCGGTGTTATAGCTATTTGTTCTAAACGGAAATATAAAGAAAAAACATTCCGCCGCTTCTTCTGATCCTTATATTGTGGGGCATTTTTGCACCGTGGAACCGACGCATTTTAGGCTGAGCTTAATCAACCCAAACCCCTGCTATCAAAATTTTTGGGAAAAAAGAGGAAGACGATTCACTTAACTCTTATTGTTCCCACTTTGTGCCACTTTAATAATGGGTTTCTGTGGGGGCAGGGGGGGGACCCCCAGGCCCCTGGGGGGGGAATTTCCCACAGCCCCCATTATAACCAAAGGGCATAGCGGGGGGTTACCGGGGCTGTCCCTGGAATAAAACCCCTAACAACCAAAAAGTTTTCTGCTTCACTTTAAATTTAATACAGAGCTAGGACGCAAAGCTGACCTCTGCCCCGGGGGGGAGAAAGCTACAGCCGCTCTGCTACACCCCTCCTTTTCCCAAGGAGAATTTGTTTGCTAATGTTGAAGTGCATGTTCCCACCCCCAAAATAAACCAGGAAGGGCTGTGTGTGCGAGTTAACAGGTTGATGGGGTTAACTTACACGATGGGGTTTTCCCAAAGCACCCCAAAAGGGGAAAATAAAAAATCATCATGATACTATTTATAATTCCCATGCATAGTTCCCAACATCCCAAATTTGTGCAATTGTCCCTTTGCTGGGGGAAAATTTTAGTTTGGCATGCCAAAATTAGAGGAAAGGGGAGGGGGACATCAAGCTTTTCAATAATATAAAAACCCCCCCCCGCCCACCCTTGGGGACTGAAAGGCACTACATTGCGAGGACCAATAATGGACCTATAATAAGGGGGCCCCATTACTTTTATAATAAGTGGGTTCGCTATTATCCCTAAAAGGCTAGAGCATTGAAGGAGTTACTGTCAGTATCCCTAGGGAAAGTGGGGGAAAAGGGTTGTGTCAGTATCCTAGGAAGAGGGGGACTAATGGGGTTTTTTTTTTTTGGGAGTATCCCCAGGAAAAAGGGGGGACTGAAGGGGTTTTGGGCCCGTACCCCATATGTGGGGGAATGAATGGGGTTTTGGCCCCTATCCCTAAAAATGGGGCGTGAAGGGGGTTTTGGCCATCCCCTAGAAGTGGGGCATGAAGGGGTTTTGGCCCGTATCCCCAGGAAAGTGGGGCGGAATGGGGGGTGACCAGTACCCCCAGAATTTGGGGGAGGAAAGGGTTATTGGTATCCCAGGATAATGGGGCGTGAATGGGGTTTTGACCTTCTCCTATAAAGTGGGGGAGAATGGGGGTTTCCCGTAACCTATAATTGGGGGAAAGGAATGGGGTTTTGGCCCGTACCCCGGGAAAGTGGGGATGAATGGGGTTTGGCCGTACCCTAGGAAAGTGGGGGGAAGTGAATAGGTTTTGGGCCCGTTTCCCCGGATGTGGGGCTAAAGGGGGTTTTGGGCCCGTATCCCAGGGAAAGTGGGACAGTGAATGGGGTTGTGGCCCTATCCCAGGGAAATTTAAATGAAAAAGGGGGTTGGGCCCGTATCCCTAGGAATGTGGGGGAGAATGGTTTCCAGTATCCCTAGGAATGTGGGGGAGTGAATGGGGTTTGGGGCCCTATCATAGAAAATGGGGGATAAGGTTGTGGCCATCTCCCTAGGAATTGGGGGATGAATAGTTTGGCCCGACCCTAGGGAAAGTGGGGGATGAAGGGGTTTGGGGCCCGTATCCTAGGGTGTCGGAATGGTTATTTCCTGATCCTAGGGGAAATTTGGGGGATGAATGGGTTTTCCCCATACCCCAGGAAAGTGGGGGGTGAAGGGTTTCCATCCCTTAGGGAAAGTGGGCAGTGAAGGGTTTTGGGCCAGACCCCGGGAAAGGGGCATAAATTTTTTTTGGCCATTACCTAAAGTAGGGGAGTGAATGGGGTTTCCCTCTCCCCCAGGAAGGGGGGAGTAATGTTTTGGCCCTATCCCCAGAAAGTGGGCCCCCGTGAAAGGTTTTGCCATACCCTAGGGAATTGGGGATAAAGGGGGGTTTTGGCCCTAACCAGAATGTGGGGGGATGAATGGGGTTTGGCCCCGTATCCCTAGGGAAATTGGCAGTGAAGGTTTTTGGGGATTCCCTAAATGTGGGCAGTAAAGGTTGTGGGCCGTTACCTAGGGAAAGTGGGGGAGTGAAGGGGTTTGCCAGATCCCTAGGGAAATTTGGGGGTGAATTTGTGCCCAAACCCTGGGAAAGTCGGCAGTGAATAAAAACTCAGTGCTGTGGGAAGTAAAGACATGGATGATGGGTTATATTTTTTTAAAAGGTTATAAAAACCTTCCATCAAGTTCACCCGACTGTCAGAGTCTGATGCAGACGACCTGGTGTTATATCTTGTGTGTTCTGGAATGGATATCAGAGAATAAACATGTTCCCCCTTCCCCCTTGATCCTTTTTTGTACATTATTACACCATGGAACCGACAGGCAATTATTAGGGGACGATAAACAATCCAAACCCCGTATCAGGTAATTGGGCACAAGGGGGGGCAGATCGTTTTACTTAATCTGTATTGTGCCCCCTTTGTGCCACTTTTAATAAGGTTCTCTGGGGGGGACAGAGGAAAGTGGGGCTGAATGGGGGCGTGGGCTCTCCCTATAATGTGGGGGAGTAAGGGGTTTTGCCCCAAAAACCCCAGGGAAAGTACAGTGAAAAGGTTTGGGCCAAATCCCTGGGAAAGTGGGGGAGTGAATGGGGTTTTGGGTAGGGTCCCTGGAATGTGGGGCAGTGAATGGGGTTTTGGGGGTCTCCCTATGAAGGGGGCATGAATTTGGCCAGTTCCCTAGGAATGTGGGGTGAAGGGTTTTTGGCCCAAAATCCCTAGGAATGTGGGGCATGAATGGTTTGGTAGGTCCCTAGGGAATGTGGGGGATGAATGGGTTTTTGGGGCCCTTCCTGGAAAGGGGGCAGTGAATGGGGTTTTGGCCGTATCCCTAGGATGTGGGCGGAAAAAATGGGTTGGGCCATATCCCCTAAATTTGGGGGTGAATTTGTGGTCATATCCCCAGGGAAAGTGGGGCAGTGAATGGGTTTGGGCCCGTTCCCCAGGAAAGTGGGGGAGTGAATGGTTGGCCGTTTCCCTAGGGGAAAGTGGGGCATGAATGGGGGGTTGGCCCTATCCCCAGGGAAAGTAAAAACTTACGTCAACATCATTGGAAAAAAACAATCTCCCCGCAACACTATCCGAATCCCCCCGTTTCCCCTGGGCCCTTGCTTTGTCCTGCACCACCGTCTTTCCCCCTTTATTTTTTCCTGATCATTGGTCCCTGTAATACTAAAAAAAATTAGGGACTCTTTGGGGTTGGGGTAAAATTTTGGTTTTGGGAAATTTTTTTTTTTTGCTTTTTTTTGTGTGTTAAAAAAAAAATTTTTTTTTGATTGAAATTTTAACCCTTGTGCCCCCGTAAGGTCAAAAAAATCAAAGGGGAATTTTTAATAAAAACTTTTTAAAAATTTAAAAAAAACTTTTTCTTTTTTCTTGCTGATTTTTCCCGTAACGGATTGATTTAAAATTGGGCCCCATTACAGGGGGAAAATAGTTCCCACACGGTCAGAGGTACCGGGGCTAAATTTACACTGTTATACGTATGGGGGAGCAGGAGAATCTCTGGGCCATTGCGAGGACGTTTCATGCATCATATATTACATATAGGGGGGTAAAAGACCTGCCTCAATTCACCTACTTCAGAGCGTTGCAGACTCCTTTTGTAAGTCATGTGTGTTCTGGAACTGGGAAAAACAAGAATAAAAAATTCCGCGCCTTCTTCAGATCCTTTTATTTGAGGCAATTAGCAGCCAGTGGTAACCCACAGCAATTATTACTGAGTGATTAATCAAAAACCAAAACCCCCTATCACTAGATGCCAAAGCTTCCGCTTTTTGGGGGGACTCTCCCGAAAAAGGGGGCATGTCCCGCCCCCTCCCCCTGCCCCCACCCGGCGATCAGCAAAATCTCCCCCGGGCACGCACAAATCCGCTCATGATTGACTGGATCCGCTGCCGGGGGAGGGGCAAGGCTCCCACAGCACGATCATGAAGAACAAACGGGTAACCCATACAGCCGCCCTCAGCCCCATCTCATACAATTATCGTCGGAGGCGAGGGCCCCCTGGAACAAACGGTACCGGACCGGGGAAAGCTTTCTGATAGTGTTTTTTCTGCAAAGTTGTGAGCTCACCCCCCGCGTCTTGTGCGCCTACAGTGGAGCTGCTCCCCTATCCTGGCCTGTCATGTTTCTCTGGCGCTGCACTCCCCCCCATTCTCGACCTGACCCCCTTCCCCCTCACTCCATTTTCATTCCCCTCCCTTCCCCTTTCCCCCTCACCTCCCCCTCACGAACATTTCAGGGTGAAGGTCTCCCCCTTCTTGTTCCTTTTGGGTTTGGGAACGTAGTGACATCTCCAAAGCATTGGTAAAAGGGGCACTTTCTCTAAATGGGGCATACCCGGGAAAAGGGGGGACTACCGGGAAAAATGGGGGCACTACCTGGCTAACAATGGGGGTACTACCTGGCTACCACATACATGCCAACTCTCCCGTTTTTGGCGGGGGGGTCCCGCTATTTGGGGTCCCGCCCCCGCCCTCCCGGGGGAGTTGGCATTCCTCCCGCCGCCAGCAGGCGGCGGGGGTCCTTTAAATGACTGCGGCGCCGGAGTAGCGCTGGTGCGCTACTCAGGCGCCGCCGGTCCGTTCCTACAGGCGGGTGAAGCGGGCCTCCGGAACCTCGCTGAGCAGGGAGGAGGCAGAAGGGATCGCTCCCTCCTGCCTCCTCCCCCTGTATGTCAGGCGCCGGAGTGCGCCGTACATACAGATCAGCGTCACAGGGGAAGTGACGCGCGGCTGCACTCACTTCCCCTGTGACACTGCTGAGGAGATGTCCAGGAGCGGGCCGCTCTGCAGGAGCCTGGTCAGGTAAGTGGATTTTATTATTTTATTTTTATTAGTTTTAGGGGGGAAACTGTCTGGCTACAATGGGGGGTCTACCTGGCAAACAATGGGGGCAATACCTGGCAACAGAGGGGGCACTACCTGGCTACTAAAGGGGTACTACCTGGCTACAATGGGGGGTCTACCTGGCAAGAGAGGGGGCACTACCTGGCTACTAAAGGGGGTACTACCTGGCTACAATGGGGGTTCTAACTGGCAACAGAGGGGGCACTACCTGGCTAACAATGGGCGGTCTACCTGGCAACAGAGGGGGCACTACCTGGCTACTAAAGGGGGTACTACCTGGCTACAATGGGGGGTCTACCTGGCAACAGAGGGGGCACTACCTGGCAACAGAGGGGGCACTACCTGGCCAACCCCGGGGGGTCTACCTGGCAAAAGAGGGGGCACTACCTGGCAACAGAGGGGGCACTACCTGGCTACAGAGGGGGCACTACCTGGCTACAATGGGGGCACTACCTGGCAACAATGGAGGCACTACCTGGCTACTAATGGGTGCACTACCTGGCAACAGAGGGGGCACTACCTGGCTACTAAAGGGGTTACTACCTGGCAACAATGGAGGCACTACCTGGCTACTAATGGGAGCACTACCTGGCTACTAAAGGGGGTACTACCTGGCTACAATGGGGGCACTACCTGGCTAAATGGGGGGTCTACCTGGCAACAGAGGGGGCACTACCTGGCTAACAAAGGGGGGTCTACCTGGCAACAGAGGGGGCACTACCTGGCAACAGAGGGGGCACTACCTGGCTAACATGGGGGCACTACCTGGCTAACAATGGGGCACTACCTGGCTACAATGGGGCACTACCTGGCAACAATGGAGGCACTACCTGGCTAACAATGGGGGCACTACCTGGCTAACAATGGGGGCACTACCTGGCAAACAGAGGGGGCACTACCTGGCAAACATGGGGGCAACTACCTGGCAACAGAGGGGGGACTGCCTGGAAAGCAATGGGGGCATCTACCTGACCAACAGAGGGGGCACTACCTGGAAACAATGGGGGCATCTACCTGGCAACAATGGGGGCACTACCTGGCAAACAATGGGGGCATCTACCTGGCAACAGAGGGGGCACTACCTGGAAAGCAATGGGGGGCATCTACCTGGCCAACAGAGGGGGCACTACCTGGCCAACAATGGGGCATCTATTTGGCAACAATGGTGGCACTACCTGGCAAACAATGGGGGCATCTACCTGGCTACAAATTTGGCTCTACCTGGCTACAGAGAGGGCATCTTTTTGGGTACAAGGGGGCATCTACCTGCCTGTAAGGGGCACTACCTGGTTATGGGGGGCTACTACCTGGCTATAAGGGCATCTACCTGGCTTTCTTCCAAAGCCGTTATGCAGTTAGGTGGAGTGGGTGTGGCTTTTTGAAGGGGCGTGGTATACTGTAAAGATGGGCGTGTCCATGCAAATTTTTGCCGTGGCGCGCTACTACGCTACTAGTGTCTCCTGCTTTTTCATTTTCAAAAGTTGGCAACTATGGTATCAGGTCATGTGGGCAAAAGGGGGGACAGATCAATTCACTTAACTGCTGTGATTGTGCCCACTTTGTGCCACTTATAATAGTGGTGTCTCTGTAGGTGGCAGAGGGGACTCAGGCACCCTGTGGGGGTGAATTCTACCACAGCCCCATTATAACCAAGGGCATAGCTTGGGGGTTACCAGGGCATGTGCCTGGGGATAAAACTCCTAAGGGGCAACCAACAAGTTATTCTGCTTCACATTAATTTAGATACAGAGCTAGGACACAAAGCTGAACCTCTGCCCCAGGTGGAAGAAAGCTACAGCTCTGCTCTGCTACATCCGTCCATTTCCTAAGGATGAGATTTGTTTGCTAATGTTGAAGTGCATGTTCCCACCATCCATGAAATAAACACTAGGACAGTGCTGTGTGTGCAGAGTATAGACATGGATGATGGGGTTATACTTACAGCGATGGGGCTTTCCCAAGAGCCAACTGCAAAACGGAAAATAAAAAATCATCATGATACATATTTATAATACTGACAGTGCATAGTTTCCAACAGTCCCAAATTTGTGCAGATTGTCCCTTTGCTGAGGACAAATTGGCAAATTTTAGTTCTGTGCACTGTCCAAAAAGTTAGAGGCAAAGGGCAGGGGGCACATGCAGGGAGCATTTTCAATAATATAAAACCACCCCTCTGCACCACCATTGGGCCACTGAAGGGCACTACTATTGCAGAGGAGGCCAATAATGGAGCACTATTACTATGAAGGAGGGCACTATTACTGTGTAGTAATCAAGTGGTTACTGCTATTATCCCTAATGAGCTAGAGCATTGAAGGAGTTACTGTCAGTATCCCTAGGAATGTGGGGCAGTGAATGGGTTGTGGCCAGTATCCCTAGGAATATAGGGCAGTGAATGGGTTGTGGCCAGTATCCCTAGGAATGTGGGGCAGTGAATGGGTTGTGACCAGTATCCCTAGGAATGTGGGGCAGTGAATGGGTTGTGGCCAGTATCCCTAGGAATGTGGGGCAGTGAATGGGTTGTGGCCAGTATCCCTAGGAATGTAGGGCAGTGAATGGGTTGTGGCCAGTATCCCTAGGAATGTGGGGCAGTGAATGGGTTGTGGCCAGTATCCCTAGGAATGTGGGGCAGTGAATGGGTTGTGGCCAGTCTCCCTAGGAATGTGGGGCAGTGAATGGGTTGTGGCCAGTATCCCTAGGAATGTGGGGCAGTGAATGGGTTGTGGCCAGTATCCCTAGGAATGTGGGGCAGTGAATGGGTTATTGCCAGTATCCCTAGGAATGTGGGGCAGTGAATGGGTTGTGGCCAGTATCCCTAGGAATGTGGGGCAGTGAATGGGTTATTGCCAGTATCCCTAGGAATGTGGGGCAGTGAATGGGTTGTGGCCAGTATCCCTAGGAATGTGGGGCAGTGAATGGGTTATTTCCAGTATCCCTAGGAATGTGGGGCAGTGAATGGGTTGTGGCCAGTATCCCTAGGAATGTGGGGCAGTGAATGGGTTGTGGCCAGTCTCCCTAGGAATGTGGGGCAGTGAATGGGTTGTGGCCAGTATCCCTAGGAATGTGGGGCAGTGAATGGGTTATTTCCAGTATCCCTAGGAATGTAGGACAGTGAATGGGTTGTGGCCAGTATCCCTAGGAATGTGAGGCAGTGAATGGGTTGTGGCCAGTATCCCTAGGAATGTGGGGCAGTGAATGGGTTGTGGCCGGTATCCCTAGGAATGTGGGGCAGTGAATGGGTTGTGACCAGTATCCCTAGGAATGTGGGGCAGTGAATGGGTTGTGGCCAGTCTCCCTAGGAATGTGGGGCAGTGAATGGGTTGTGGCCAGTATCCCTAGGAATGTGGGGCAGTGAATGGGTTGTGGCCAGTCTCCCTAGGAATGTGGGGCAGTGAATGGGTTGTGGCCAGTATCCCTAGGAATGTGGGGCAGTGAATGGGTTGTGGCCAGTATCCCTAGGAATGTGGGGCAGTGAATGGGTTATTGCCAGTATCCCTAGGAATGTGGGGCAGTGAATGGGTTGTGGCCAGTCTCCCTAGGAATGTGGGGCAGTAAATGGGTTGTGGTCAGTATCCCTAGGAATGTAGGGCAGTGAATGGGTTGTGGCCAGTATCCCTAGGAATGTGGGGCAGTGAATGGGTTGTGGCCAGTATCCCTAGGAATGTAGGGCAGTGAATGGGTTGTGGCCAGTCTCCCTAGGAATGTGGGGCAGTGAATGGGTTGTGGCCAGTATCCCTAGGAATGTGGGGCAGTGAATGGGTTGTGGCCAGTATTCCTAGGAATGTGGGGCAGTGATTGTGTGGTGGCCAGTCTCCCTAGGAATGTGGGGCAGTGAATGGGTTGTGGCCAGTATCCCTAGGAATGTGGGGCAGTGAATGGGTTGTGGCCAGTCTCCCTATGAATGTGGGGCAGTGAATGGGTTGTGGCCAGTCTCCCTATGAATGTGGGGCAGTGAATGGGTTGTGGCCAGTATCCCTAGGAATGTGGGGCAGTGAATGGGTTGTGATCAGTCTCCCTCGGAATCTAGGGCAGTGAAGGGGTTATTTCTATGATAGTGAAAGAGCTACTTCTAATATCCCAAGTGATCTCGGGCAGTGAAGGGGCTACTGTCAGCATCCACTGTAATCTAGGGCCCTGAAGGGGTTAATCTTTTACACAGTTAGATATAGCTATAAACATTCAAATGAATCTATGATACTTCTACTTCTATCAGTGGATACCAACTATAGTCATATATGTCTCCCAGTAAGTCCGGTGATGACCAATATGGCTTTTAGGAGTTGTTCTCTGGTGTTGTTATCCATGTTTCCCACAATCCAAGATGGCAAATGACCTCCCATTATGTGGCAGCAAGAGACATATAACAAGTCCATTCTGGAGACTGGGAAAGCTGTCAATGAAATAGAAGGGTTTCCTAACAGTGAAGTGCACACTTACCAAAGAAGCTGGAGAAGACCACGAGGAGGAGAACAGCCGCCGCCTTCATGATGACTGGATTTAATCCTCTTCTCAAAGCAACTCAGCTGCACATGCCCTGCAATAGGTGCTATCATGCAATATATAACACCGGGCTACAGCTGCTGGTGGTGGGAGGATAAATCATCTATACTTTGTTTGCTACTTGGCGAAGAATAAAAGACGCCGAGTTCATAACGCCAAGCCTCCAAGTTTTTATTAGATCATTTCAATCTCTTATGACAATGTTAATCTAATGGTATTTACTTTTACTTAGATTTAATCTCTGCACAGATACTTCTACCTATCCATTAATTCTGTTATATAAGCAGTCTAAAAAAACAATGTTTGTTCTGCACATTTAAAAAGTTTTTTCTGAACATATGAGCATAGGTGCACGCTGGTGTGGCAGTAAAAATACAAACACAATCCAATATCAGCAGCTCCACTAGCACTAAAAACAGTCAAAGGGAACGTAGGAATTATTGGAAAAGCATTTCTGCTACTTTAGATACATGAAAATTTAAGGTTCTTAGTTTACATTTTTGAACAAAACTGTATAAACCCACCTGCCGACGCCAAGGCGACCTCAATACAGGTGGGAACCTACATTATGTTACCTCTCTTTGTGCCTGTTGAGACCTCCACATTTCAGGGAGACAAGATTCCAGCTACAAGCTACTCTGCCCACCTGCACAGGTTTTTAAATCAATGCAGAGTAGCTGGAAACTTTTCTCCCAGAAATGGGGAGGTCTGAACAAATACCAAGAGAGGTAACATAGCGTAGGTTCCCATCTGTATTGAGGTCGCCTTGGCGTCGGCAGGTGGGTTTATTACAGTTTTGATCAAAAATGTAAACTAACAACCTCAAATTTTAATTTATCCAAAGTAGCAGAAATGCTTTTGCAATAGTTCCTTCGTTACTTTTGACTGTTTTCTAGTGCTAGTAGCGCTGCTGATATTGGATTGTGTTTATACCTATATACAGTAAGCATTCACATCTTGGGTCTTTATTCGCAAGATAGGTGGAGGCCTTACCTCTCAGTCATGGTCATCTAAGGTGTTTGACTGATAGAGGGAACTTTTTCTGTTTGGCCATCAGCACCCCATGATGTGATTGTTTACACCATAGCAGACTCGCCATGCGATCGGTCTATTACTCCATGTCAGAGCCTCTAACACTCAACATTATACAGTACAAGCGATCAGAAGATTGCCATCTTTAATTTTGTCCCCTAGTGGGACAAAAATGAAAAATATATCATTTTAATAAAGTTTTACAGCAAAAGAGAAAATCTCCTAAAAAAAAGACAACTATGGTTAAGGTTAGTGAAAGCTTTGTTCAAATAGGGCCCTGTTCTGTTTGACACTGGCTCAACCAAACTTGTAAAACTTTTGGTTCAGGATGTCCCTAACTTAAATTTTTTTTTTAACCCTTAGAAAAATCTGGGTTCGGGACGTTCAAAGGTTTTTCACAAGCTTGATCAAATCAGTGTCGAACCGAACAGGACCCTTTTTGAGCAAAAGCTTTTTGAGGTTCTGGAGCCTCTATAAGGTCCTCGCTGTGGCTACTTCTCTTCTTTTGGGATTGTGTGAGTCTTTGTGTGTGTTACACTTTATCGTGGCTTCCCTACTTAGAAAACTGGCTTCTCTTAGCTAGGTCAGAAGACATTCTACTACTGCTACATGCTCTGGCCCCAGGACTCTGACTGTCCTAGAAAACGTAAGCTACAGTGAAGGAAATACTTATTTGATCCCTTGCTGAGTGTGTGAGTTTGCCCACTGACAAAGATATGAAACATCTATAATTTTAAGGGTAGGTTAATTTTTACATTGAGAGATAGAATATGCAAAATAAAATCCAGAAAATCACATTTTATAAATTATAGCAATTTATACAATGTGTCTTACTTATGGTTTTGTAGCCCAGTCCAGCTTTGTGCAGGTCTATGATCTTGTCCCTGACATCCTTAGAAAGCTCTTTGGTCTTGCCCATGTTGTAGTGGTTACAGTCTGAATGATTGAGTCTGTGGAAAGGAGTCTTTTATAAAGGTGACTATTTAAGACAGCTGTCTGTAATGCAGGTAACAAGTTGATTAGGAGCATCTAACTGGTCTGTAGGAGCCAGAACTCTCAATGGTTGGTAGAGGATAAAATACTTATTTCTCTCAGCAAAATGCAAATAAATTTATTTAATCTGATTTTCTGGATTTTATTTTGTATAGCCTATCTCTCAATGTTCATATTAAGCTACCCTTAAAATTATAGATTGTTCATGTCTTTGTCAGGGGGAAACTTACACAAGCAGCAAGGGATCAAATAATATTTCCTTCACTATAAAAGAAAAAAAAGAGAAAAGACAAGTGCTCCCTGGCGCAATACGTTCCATAGGTTGCTTTTTTAGGGTACTAAAGATGAAATTGTATTGACAGTATGCTCACCTATTTTAGTTGTGCATATGGTCGGCACAACTCACCCCTGGTTCATGTTCCCCAATTTAGCTTTGGACCGCTGCTAGTTCCTCATGCTCTCCACTCCACTCCACATGGAGTGGATGGATATAGCAAACACAAAAAGATTGTTGGACACTCTCAGGTTCTCCAATGATCTGCTCAGGCCCTGGTCGACAAGATCAGCGTGTTCTGGAGTCAAAGCGCAGCTCTCTTTCCAATAACAGAATAATCAATTTATTTTGAACAATGCGTTTCGCGAGAAAAACTTTGTCAGGTTAATCCTAAAATACATCATCTAAGAACAATGGGCCACATGTATGATCGGGCTTTTCGCCCGTTTTTTGGCGTATACTGCGCCTCCCAGCCCGAATCCCGCTGTCGGACGCAGGGATTCAGTGTTAGGCGCAGTGTTCGCCACTTTCAGCTGCGCCCCGCATGAAGGGGCGGGCAGTGGGCGCGGTGTGGGCGCGGGGTAGGCGTTCCGGGGCGGGACGCGGCGCGCTCGAAAACTCCGAGGCATGTACGATGGAGAGTCGGCAAAGCGAGGCGCAGTGCAGCGCTCGGCAGCTCCGACAGGCAGACCAGGTTTTTTTTGGTCTAAATCCTCCGACAGAGGCAAAGTGAAGCAGGATCCGAACATGCGAGGAAGCAGATAGAAGATCGCGACAGAAATCTCGGCGCTCCGCTCCGTGCAGCAGGAATATGATTCCGAAAAAATCGCCTTTATAAAGGCGGAAAACATTGTCAGAAAAGAGCTGAACGTAAAAAATAAACATAATAAAAAAAAAAAAAACACTTTCCTAAACTCTAGAACGGCGCAATATCAAGAATTAGGATATTATAAATTGCCGGGAAATACAGTAATTCAAATTCTGAAACCTATTCTCATTGGTCGGCATTAACCAGCCAATCAGAATAGGAGCGACAGTGAACCATTAAAACCTATGGGAAAGGATTGACCAATCAGAATCCACGGCGGGATAATTCAAAATACAGTAAAAAGACAGAAAAGAGCTGATTGGCTGAGCTAGCGGGGGCTTGGCTAGCTCGGCCAATCAGAATAGGAGCGACAAAGACCCATTCTAGTCTATGGAGAAGTTTAGACCAATCAGAATCCACGGCGGGATAATTCAAAATACAGTAAAAAGACAGAAAAGAGCTGATTGGCTGAGCTAGCGGGTGCTTGGCTATCCCAGCCAATCAGAGCGCGAGCTACTTCTCCCATTGTATTCTATGGAGAGATGGGCGCACTGAAATCTCTGCACTCAGCGCCGTGCGGCATGAAGTATTAATCAAAAAATGATTTTTATTAAATGTAAAACATTATCAGATAAAGAGCCGAACCCTTCTTTACAAATAAAGCAGTTAAAAACCCGAACAACGCGTTCGTCGCCGAGACCGGCGCTACATAGGGAATTGCAATAGAGAGACTTGCCGGGATATACAGGAATTCAAATTGTTTAAGCTATTCTCATTGGTCGGCATAAACCAGCCAATCAGAATAGGAGCGACAATGTCCCATTATAACCTATGGAGGAGAATTGACCAATCAGAATAGGAGCGACAATGTCCCATTATATCCTATGGAGAAAAATTGACCAATCATATTCAAAGGCGGGACAGTTCAAAATACAGTAAAAATGCAGAAACGAGCTGATTGGTTGAAGCGGCGGGGACTCGTCCAGCTTAGCCAATCAGAGCACGAGCTACTTTCTCATAGAGTTCTATGGGGAAAATAAATTCTGAGCGCGCTCTGTGATTGGCTAAGTTAAAAGAGGCGCCGTTATTTGGACCAATGGGAGAGCGAGCGACGCTCCTATGGTTTTCTAATGCAATCTGAAATAAAACTGTACAGGGCCAAAATCAAATTATAACACTACAGAAGTGGTCCCGATGTGTATATAAAACGAATGATAATATGGGGGTAACGAAAAAAAAATATTAAATCAATAAAATCATGTTTATTTCTTTATTTTCGTTGCACCCATACTGGCTAACGAAAATAAAGAAATAAACATGATTTTATTGATTTAATATTTATTTTTCGTTACCCCCATATTATTATTCATTTTATATACACATCGGGACAACTTCTGTAGTGTTATAATTTGATTTCGGCCATGTACAGTTTTATTTCAGATTGCATTAGAAAACCCATAGGAGCGTCGCTCGCTCTCCCATTGGTCCAAATAACGGCGCCTCTTTTAACTTAGCCAATCACAGAGCGCGCTCAGAATTTCTTTTCCCCATAGAACTCTATGAGAAAGTAGCTCGCGCTCTGATTGGCTAAGCTGGACGAGCCCCCGCTGCTTCAACCAATCAGCTCGTTTCTGCATTTTTACTGTATTTTGAACTGTCCCGCCTTTGAATATGATTGGTCAATTTTTCTCCATAGGATATAATGGGACATTGTCGCTCCTATTCTGATTGGCTGGTTTATGCCGACCAATGAGAATAGCTTAAACAATTTGAATTACTGTATTTCCCGGCATATTCTCTCTATTGCAATTCCAATGTAGCGCCGGTCATCGGCGACGAACGCGCTTGTTCGGTTTTTAACTGCTTTATTTGTAAAGAAGGGTTCGGCTCTTTATCTGATAATGTTTTACACTTAATAAAAATGATTTTTTTATTAATACTTCATGCCGCACGGCGCTGAGTGCCGAGATTTCAGTGCGCTAATCTCTCCATAGACTACAATGGGAGAAGTAGCTCGCGCTCTGATTGGCTGGGATAGCCAAACCCCCGCTAGCTCAGCCAATCAGCTCTTTTCTGTCTTTGCTGGTATTTTAATGAATTGCGCCGTGATTCTGATTGGTCTAAACTTCTCCATGCAAATGGGTCATATTGTCGCTCCTATTCTGATTGGCTCAATATCCCATAGGCTATGAATTGCGTCTCTGTCAGCATCCTATTTGATTGCTTGAGCAGCCAAGTCCCGGTACTTAACCAATCAGGCTTTTTCAGCTTTTTTACTGTTTTTGATTATCCGGTGATTAAAATGATTGGTCTAAACTTCTCCAGGAGACTAGAATGGTATTTGTCGTGCCTAATTCGATGGCTCCAAAAACTCCATGGGCTAGAATGGTGCTCTGCGCTCTTTTATTGGCTGGGCTAGCCAAACCCCGGTAGCTTAACAATCAGCTCTTTTCAGCTTTTTACTGTATTTTGAATTATTCCACCGTGGATTCTGATTGGTCTAAATTTCTCCATAGACTAGAATGGGTCTTTGTCGCTCCTATTCTGATTGGTCAATAATTCTCCATAGGCTAGAATGGGTCTCTGTCGCTCCTATTCTGATTGGCTGAGCTAGCCAAGTCCCCGGTAGCTTAACCAATCAGCTACTGTATTTTGAATTATCTCGCCGTGGATTCTGATTGGTCTAAACTTCTCCATAGACTAGAATGGGTCTTTGTCGCTCCTATTCTGATTGGTCAATAATTCTCCATAGGCTAGAATGGGTCTCTGTCGCTCCTATTCTGATTGGCTGAGCTAGCCAAGTCCCCGGTAGCTTAACCAATCAGCTCTTTTCAGCATTTTTACTGTATTTTGAATTATCCCGCCGTGGATTCTGATTGGTCTAAACTTCTCCATAGACTAGAATGGGTCTTTGTCGCTCCTATTCTGATTGGTCAATAGTTCTCCATAGGCTGAATGGGTCTCTGTCGCTCCTATTCTGATTGGCTGAGCTAGCCAAGTCCCCGGTAGCTTAACCAATCAGCTCTTTTCAGCATTTTTACTGTATTTTGAATTATCCCGCCGTGGATTCTGATTGGTCTAAACTTCTCCATAGACTAGAATGGGTCTTTGTCGCTCCTATTCTGAATGGTCAATAATTCTCCATAGGCTAGAATGGGTCTCTGTCGCTCCTATTCTGATTGGCTGAGCTAGCCAAGTCCCCGGTAGCTTAACCAATCAGCTCTTTTCAGCATTTTTACTGTATTTTGAACTATCCCGCCGTGGATTCTGATTGGTCTAAACTTCCCCATAGGTTTCAATGGTTCACTGTCGCTCCTATTCTGATTGGCCGGTTTATGCCGACCAATGAGAATAGCTTTCTGATTTTGAATTACTGTATTTCCCGGCAATTTCCAATATCCTAATTCTTGAATTAGGATATTGGAAAGTGATTTTGTTTTATGTATGTTTTATTTTTTAGGTTTCAGCTCTTTTCCTGAGAATGTTGAACGCCTTTATAAAGGCGATTTTTGATTCATACTCCGCACCGACATGTGGAATGATTTCTCGCTGTTCCAGCCTGTCTCGCATCAGAACTGTTTTTCGGCGCAGCCCCGCACAGCGCCTAAGTCCCGCACTGCGCCCATGTCCCCGCACTGTGCCCCACACACACTGGCGAGGCGCAGGGAACTTTTCCCCGCATGTATGAGTGCGCTACCTCCGGCGGCGAATCATAGGCGCAGCGCCGCACTGCGCCTCGGTCCCCGCACTGCGCCTAACACACTGGCCAGGCGCGGCGGACTTTTCCCCGCATGTATGAGTGCACTACCTCCGGCGCCGAATCCTAGGCGCAGCGCCGCACTGCGCCTCGGACCCGCACTGCGCCTAAAACACAGGCGAGGCGCGGCGGACTTTACATTGTATGTATGAGCACGCCCCGGCCCCGACATAAATCAGGCGCAGATTCCGCCGGAAAACTAGCGGAAAGGTGCGCCCCGACCCGTCGGGATTCATACATGTGGCCCAATGTTATAGAGTCATATGGTTAATGGACACCGGAAACCAACCCCGTGACCTCTCCTGTATGAGCACACTTGTTTTTTACATTCCACACAGAATAAAAAATTTATAAAAACACTAAAATACCCCAAGAATAGTATCTTATTAATATTAGACTTCGTATGTTCCGAGTCTAAATAAGAACACACATATAGGTTATGACGTTTTCTCGCCACTAGATGTTACTGGTGTGTCTTTAGCGAATATTTGGCTCACAATACGATCTCCTAGCTTCTCTTGCTCCGAGACCTTTCATCCAGTAATGTAACTCTGTTTCTCCATGTAAATATCCTACCCTTCTATTAAAAGTATGTAACAAAAGATATATAATAATCTTTACCTCCTGATATTATTACCTAAACCTCTTAAAAACTATGTAATTTATGTTTTATAGTATATTCTCTATTTAAAAGTATTAAAACTTTAAATTAGATGAAAAACTAAAACAATATTAGATTATGTATGTATTATGTATGTTATAGGGGATATTCCTGAGAAGGGATTTCTTCAGGTGTAAACACTTTATTTATTTCTCTATTTTAGCCGTTCCCTCTAGTTCTACTTTATATAATTTCTGTTGCTTCATTCAGCGCAAAAGGAAAAACAGTTCATAATTTGTACATCCAAAACATTTCTTTTTCATTCAGTGTCTCTATTCTATTATGGAGGTTCTGGTATTTGTTCTATTATTGTAACCCTCATTTTCATGACATCGGCATCATGAGATTCTACAAAGTGCCGAGATACGCTATGCAGTATGTACTTCTTATGTATAATATATCTATGTACATTTATTCTCTTATAGATTGGTTGAGTAGTGCGTCCTACGTATTGGAGGCCACATGGGCACTCTCCAAAACGTATATGACAAAACTATCAGTGCAATTAAACAACTTTTTATTCTAAATTCTTCCCCTGTTTCTTTGGAGAGGAACGTATCAGTGATGTTTATAGCTTCACACAGAAGGCATCCTCTTCCTTCACACCTTCTACTGCCTGTCCGGGATGTTTCTTCTTTGGTTTGTATGTTATTGTGAATTTCTTATCGATACGGCACAATCTGTTCTTTTATTGTTCTTGCCCTCCGGAAAGTAATTCCAGGGGTTTTTTTGGTAACTGGTCTTTTAAAAAGGGATCTCCACGTAATATGTGCCAGTGTTTATACATGATTTCCCTGATTAGCCTATGATCATCACTATATCGTGTAAAATGAAATTGCACTTATATCCAGTTTCCTCTTTCTGTTCTTCACCTTCTATAATTATTCCTTTCCCTTCTTTCTGTTCTATTTTTTGCGGCTTTGAATTTTTTAGTAGACAATCCAGTTGACCTGTCTTATTTAAAGCTTGATTTATAATTCCCTGAGGATACCCTTTTTCTTTTAATCGTTTAGATATTATTTCAACTTGTTGTTTAAACACTTTGTCATCTGAGCAATTCTTCCTCATCCTTCCTATCTGTCCATAAGGCATGTTCATTTTCCACTTTTTGTAGTGACCGCTATTAAAGTTTAAATACTCATTTGTATCAATTGCTTTAAGATAGGTTTTTGTATTGTATCTTTTATTTTCAGTATCTTTTTGGATTGTTAGATCCAAAAAATCCGTTTCTTCAGTTGTGATTTTGGAGTCGAATGTTATACCCCAAGAATTATTGTTCACCTGATTGATAAATTCATTTGCTTCATCTGTTGATTCTTTCCAAAGAAAGAAAAGGTCGTTGATGAATCTTCGGTAACTGCTCATTCGGATATGTTCCTTCTCGAAACACCCCATGAACAGATTTGCATAGGAGGGGGCGGCTCTAGTCCCCATCGCCGTCCCCCTCCTCTGCCTGTATATAGTATCCCTGTATATAAAGAAGTTGTTCTCCATCATAAAAGTAAGACCTTTTTTTAAAAAAAAAAAAAAAGTTATTTGTTCTTCTGTGAGATTTGGGTCATTTTCCAAGAACGATGCCACACATTTCACCCCTAAATCGTGTTTGATGTTGCTGTACAATGTGTTGAAGATGAGGGTTACAACAATAGAACAAATACCAGAACACCTCCATAATAGAATAGAAATATTAAATAAAAAATAAATGTTTTTGTCTTTGCTATATCGATCCACTTCATGTGGAGTGTGGAGTTGAGGGCGTGAGGAACTAGCAGCGGTCCAAAGCGAAATTGGCAAACATGAACCAGGGGTGAGTTGTGCCAACCATATGCACAACTAAAATAGGTGAGCATATTATGAATACAATGTCATCTTTAGTACCCTAAAAAAGCAACCTAAGGAACGTATTGCACAAGGGCGCACTTGTCTTTTCTTTTTTTCTTTCTTATGGGGGTATCTAACATACACGTCCCTCAAAGCCACGTCAGAGTTGGACTGGTCTTTAAAAATATCATTGTTGCACATTTTCTTCAAAATTCAAAAAATGACTACTGAATTTCTAAGTCCCCTAATGACATAAAAAATAAAAAGACATTTAGAGACATTTGCTCTATTGATCTTTTGTATCTAGAAGCTATATTACATATAATAAACAATTATTTAATCAAAATATTCATACATTGTGTTTGAAATAGGGAGCATTGTGGCTAGCAGGTGGAGCATGATGGCTATCGGGTGGAGCATTGTGGCTAGCAGCTGTAGTGAGAAATAGAAGAAATAGGCAGCTCACCTTGGTGTAGTTGGTCACATAGACTTGTATTGATGCTGTGCTTCAATCCGCGCTCATGACACGCTACATGCATATAATCCAATAGAAAGAATGGATAAGCACCAGCAAAAAATGTGGATAAAATGTAGAAAAATTTATTGAAATTCGATAAAACAGCCACAAAATAGCCACAATAGATCAACGTGTGCAAACGCTAGGAAGTCAGAGGGGTGAACAGCTGACGCGTTTCGGGCTTGACTCAGCCCTTAGTCATAGCTGCTATGACTAAGGGCTGAGTCAAGCCCGAAACGCGTCAGCTGTTCACCCCTCTGACTTCCTAGCGTTTGCACATGTTGATCTATTGTGGATATTTTGTGGCTGTTTTATCGAATTCCAATAAATCTTTCTACATTTTAATTAATATTTTTTGCTGGTGCTCATCCATTCTTTCTGCTAGCAGCTGTAGCATTGTGGCTAGCGGATGGAGCATTGTGGCTAGTGGGTGGAGCATTGTGGCTAGTGGGTGGAGCATCGTGGCTAGTGGGTGGAGCATTGTGGCTAGCAGGTGGAGCATTGTGGCTAGCAAGGAGGACATTGTTGCTGATATAGCAGGTATTATGGATGACACAGTAGTAGTATGGTGAGCAAGTTGGGCATTATGGCATAGTAGCTGTCATAAGCACCTTGTGGCTGTTGTGGGGACATTGAGATTATTGTAGTTGTCATTATACATCAGTGTAAATGTTTTGGACATATGGTTAATCCTGAAAGACTATGGATATAGCTATAGGGGATGCAGTGGTAGCAGTCACATTTGGACCCTGGTGCCTGAGGCGTCCAAAGTCTTTTCTGACACATAAGAAGACACCAGTGTTATAAATGGCACAGGGTCGGTGGGGGTCCTATTATGGATTTAGCATTTGACCCCGAAGCCAGTTACCCATCTGTGCAGGGTTCTCTTTTTTGTAATAAAAAAAGCAAATATACATAAAAAAATTTTGATTTGTATTCTTCCCATTTACCTGCATAGGTGTGTCTTGTGTTTGTTTTTAATTGCTGCACTCTGTGCTTCTTTCCCTCGTCCTATTTTTACGTGACAGGCATCAGTTAGCATTATGTACGCTATGAGTAAGAATGCGTTGTCACCCGAAATGCGTTAGTCTTGACTTTATATTGTTAGAGGATGCTAGCTCCTTTTTAATGGCAACAAATAAAGCTTTTTGAACTTTTAATATATGGAAATCTGTCGTCGGAATTGCTGTATCATCTTTTCTACTGTTTCTCTTTTTTGTGCATTAGTTTTGTAAGAGTCTGTGTTGAACAGTATGAGAAGCTGCTGGACAAACAGATGCAGGACAGAAGATACAAATGTATTTTTAAGACAAGGCTCTGAAGAGCAGACAGTGTAAACAGTGTCGGACTGCGGTTCCTAGAGCCCTCAGGTAGAGTTGATTCTAGGCGCCCACCAGTTGAGCTATGTCTGGAACCACAGGTGGAGTTGATTCTAGAGGCCCACCAGTTGAGCTGTGTCTGGACCCACAGATGGAGTTAATTCTAGAGGACCACCAGTTGAGCTGTATCTGCACCCACAGGTGGAGTTGATTCTAGAGGACCACCAGTTGAGCTGTGTCTGCACCCACAGGTGGAGTTGATTCTAGAGGACCACCAGTTGAGCTGTGTCTGCACCCACAGGTGGAGTTGATTCTAGAGGACTACCAGTTCAGCTGTGTCTGCACCCACAGATGGAGTTGATTCTAGAGGACTACCAGTTGAGCTATGTCTGGACCCACAGGTGGAGTTGATTCTAGGAGCCCACCAGTTGAGCTGTGTCTGGACCCACAGGTAGAGTTGATTCTAGGATCTCACCAGTTGAGCTGTTTCTGGACCCACAGGTGGAGTTAATTCTAGGGGCCCACCAGTTAAGCTATGCCTGGACCCACATGTAGAGATGATTCTAGGGGCCCACTAGATGAGCTATGTCTGGACCCACAGGTAGAGTTGATTCTAGAGGACCACCAGTTGAGCTATGTCTGCACCCACAGGTGGAGCTGATTCTAGAGGACCACCAGTTGAGCTGTGTCTGCACCCACAGGTGGAGTTGATTCTAGAGGACTACCAGTTGAGCTGTGTCTGGACCCACAGGTGGAGTTGATTCTAGGATCCCACCAGTTGAGCTATGTCGGGAACCACAGGTGGAGTTGAGTCTAGGATCTCACCAGTTGAGCTGTTTCTGGGCCCACATGTGGAGTTGATTCAAGGATCTCACCAGTTGAGCTGTTTCTGGACCCACAAGTAGAGTTGATTCTAGGATCTCACCAGTTGAGCTGTTTCTGGGCCCACAGGTGGAGTTGATTATAGGGGCCCACTAGATGAGCTATGTCTGCACCCACAGGTGGAGTTGATTATAGTGGCCAACCAGTTGAGCTGTGTCTGCATCCACAGGTGGAGTTGATTCTAGAGGACAACTAGTTGAGCTGTGTCTGCACCCACAGGTGGAGTTGATTCTAGAGGACCACCAGTTGAGCTGTGTCTGATCACAGGTGATGATTCTAGGACACCATTGAGTGCTGGACACAGTTGATTATCTAGGATCCCACCAGTTGAGCTATGTCGGGAACCACAGGTGGAGTTGATTCTAGGAGCCCACCAGTTGAGCTGTGTCTGGACCCACAGGTAGAGTTGATTCTAGGATCTCACCAGTTGAGCTGTTTCTGGGCCCACAGGTGGAGTTGATTCTAGGATCTCACCAGTTGAGCTGTTTCTGGGCCCACAGGTGGAGTTGATTCTAGGGGCCCTTCAGTTGAGTTGTTTCTCGGCCCACCGGTGGAGTTTATTTTAGGGGCCCACCCTACAGCTACTGTAAATCACTGTAGATGCCTCCTATACTCTTGATTTTTGCCTCTTCTGAGGATGTATATGCAGTTAAAAAAACAACTCCAGGTCTATCATGCTCAGGGGGCCACTGGGGGTTTCCCTTATTCCCCTGTTGGCCAGTCCGAGCCCGAGTGTAAATTTAGGCCAGGCAGTGTGAAGCTGCACCAAATCTATCACCATGGCTTATACTGTATAATAAATTTGGCACATCTTTAGACTTATTTAACTTTCTTCTGCCACATAAGGAGATACCAGCATTGTAAGTGGCATAAACAAAGAGTAAACAAAGGGTACATGTGCTGTGAGGACTGAATATAATTGCTTATGTGTAAACAGAAGCTAAGCTTGTTAAAGATAATTAGTTTGCTCTGGAATGAGGAAGTGAGCGATGTCTGTCCATGGTGACATTACTGCCTGTTCTCTGCTCTGATCAGATAGCAGAGTTCTGCTCAGGTAACCATAGAAACATAGTGCACATAAAATCTCTCTTTTCTCATGACTAAAGTAAAACCAATTAACCAATGTATTTAGAAAAGGTCTTCAATTACCTGTCCCTTCATGTTGAAAGTTAATCTTTGCAGTGAGAAAACCCATTTAAGTTCCTTTGGAGTGAATATTTCTGAGCTGTAATACTGCACACAACCTATAGGTGGTGCTGTTTCAAGAAGAATGTAGCCATGCTGCTAAAATTTTGCACAAACTTGTTAAACACGTCTATTTGGGTAACACCTTGTTGTAGATTGTTCACAGGACACCATGTGCTGATCTGTTCTATTTTATTGATTGTGAGACATATAAGGAAGGAAAATCATGAATGGAGACAACGGTGATTCAGGAAAGAAGAGGAAACAAATTGAGAGCAATTTTGAAGGAGCTGTCATGTCCTGGTCAGGAAACCATTGTGCTGCCTGGAAGACACAAATATAGAGACGTTATTCATTTTTTTTTGCTGTGACAAAAAAAAAAACTTTTTTGGGTGTGATCATATTTTGGGTGTGGTTTAAGCGGTAGAACGGTCAAGAACGAATGTTACTTAGTTTTCAGCGTAGAGCTGCATTTTTGTGTGTTAATTGGCAAAGTCATGGCTGTAAGAAGTCATCCTGGCGGTCTTGGACATCACCCATGAGTTACAAAACGTAATTAGGCTGTGCACATCTAAAATATACTTTGAAAACGTAAGCATAGGTGCACACTGAAAAGGCAATAGCATACATCTAATACAAATAACAGTGGCACACTAAAAACTAAATAAAACCTCAAGGTATATAGGAATATTGGAAATGCATTACAGCTAAGGAAAATATGAAAAACCTGGGACTCTTAGTTTACAGTTTTTGATCAAAGATTGTATCAAGCTCACCTCCCAAAACGTCAAGGGGTTCCCAGAGCAGGTGAGTCCCTACACTAAACATGGTACCTTGCTAGGAGTCCATTCAGACTGCCACTTCCCAAGGAGTGATAGGAACTTGCAATGGAATTTATCCTGCACTGGTTTAAAAGAGGCGGCTGCTGAGTGCAGCAAGCCAATGAGATTGCCATTTCTCAAATAGACTACAAAACGTAATTAGGCTGTGCACATCTAAAATATACTTTGAAAACGTAAGCATAGGTGCACACTGAAAAGGCAATAGCATACATCTAATACAAATAACAGTGGCACACTAAAAACTAAATAAAACCTCAAGGTATAGATATGGAAATGCATTAGTCAATATTTAAAACCTGGGAATTCTAGTTGTATGTGCCTGATCTTGTACTCTAGCACTCCCCTCATTTTAAACCAGTAGCATGTATTACAATTCCACTAGCTAAGTTCTATCACTGCCTTGGGAGTATAGGAGTCTTGAATGGTACTCTAGTTTAAGAGTAGGCCATGTTTAGGGTAGAGGTCTTCCTGACTCGTAGATTAAGCCTACCATATAGTCACTTGTCAGAAACGGGTGACTTGAACAATCTTTGATCAAAAATGAAAAAACTAAAAAGTCCCAGGTTTTTCAATTTTCCTTACTGTAAATGCATTTCCAATATTCCTATATACCTTGAGGTTTTATTTAGTTTTTAGTGTGCCACTGTTATTTGTATTAGATCACCCATGAATAAACTGTACTGTAATTACTTAATCTACCACTATATGGTCACTGCCTGGTGGTAATATGGGTCTTAGGGTAATTACTCAGTTTACCAGTATATGGTCACTGTCTGGCGGTAATATGGGTCTTACTGTAATTACTCAGTCTACCACTATATGGTCACTGTCACCAGAAAACAGGCCAGAATAGTGAACCATGAAATACATTCAGAACGCAGGTAGCAGTGCGAATAGAGCCAGGATACCAAGAGCAATCACAGGCAACAAATAAAGTAACAGGTTTAAATACCCCGATTTAGCAACTGATTGGATACAGATATAAGAGCCTGTTCCAACCCTAGGTTGTAGATGGGTCCTGAGGCATGAAAACCTTAAATGGACAATTAGTGATGAGCGATTACGTCGACTATCATCATCGGGTCGATAGTCGATATCGACAATTATCATGAGGATATCCGATAGTCGATAATAAATTATCGCCGAAGACCATTAAAGTCTATGGGAGAGGAACAACACCTTCATTCTTACACCCAAACAGGGCTGTAGAAGCTGGAATTAACATTCACAACAGTAAAATTTGGGTATGCCCCTTTAAACTTTTAAGGGAAAAACAAATTAGGGTTTTTAAAAATCAAAAAAAAAAAAAATCACAGACCATTCCAAAAATTTTTCCCCCCGTCCCTTTTACCCCAGCATGACCCTTTTAAAACCCGCATGACCCAAAAAAAATTAAAAAGTGCCAGAAAGGGAGTATTTTTGAACCCTTTATTTTACTTGAACTAGACATTGGGCTACCTTCCCTGTACCGGCAGCATTAAGCATACCCCAAACCTCGATGACCCACAGATTAAAAAGTGCCGGAAAAAAGATTCTATTGAACCACCATTTTTAGTTGACTGGACAGTGACTATATCTGATCCAGGACAGCTGTTATTACCATTAAACCTGTCTACCCACAGAATAGAAAAGGCCGAAAAAAGGTCGTCTTTCAACACGTCATTTTAGATGAACTTGACAAAGACTATCCCCTGTCCAGGACACATCAGTTATCCACCAAACTTCATGAACCCAACAGATTTATAAAGAGTTGCCGAAAAGGAGACTTTCAATCCACAATTTAGTGAACTGACATTGACTAGTACCTGTCCTGTACCGCATATTGACCATAAAACCTGTCTGACCCACAGATTAAAAGTGCTGGAAAAAGAGTTTTTCAACCACCATTTTAGTTATTGAAACTGGACATTGACTATTACCTTCCTGGACCGCATCATGACCCTAAATCTGCATGACCCACAGATTAAAAAGTTCCGAGAAAAGATTCTTTCACCACCATATTAGCAGAACTTTGGACATTGAGACTATAACCATTCCTTTGTAACCTACATCTGTTTTGAAGACATCTTGTACCTCCCTTTAACAATACAAGGACTATTTGTATCAGCTATTTAGTGCATGCAAGTTTTTTAAGTAGTTAATTCTAGACAACCACATTTTATTCAAAATAGAGAATGAATCCCTCCAACGTCTTTGTTTCTTCTTTTATTTTATTGTATTAAATTGTATAGTCCTCACTACAAGGTATTGCTAGCTATTGTTAAAAGATCATCAAAAAGCACTCATTATGCAATATGTGTTCCCAGTAACAGTGACCAACCTATTCCTGTTGTTGATATCACCACTACACACCTTTAGGCCATTCTTCACATTGATGAAGACAAATGTCTGGTAAAACCACATTTTAACAATAGAACCTGTATATAGCAGCATTTCCACCAGCACCATGCCCCCAAAAATCAAAACAGACCCTTTAGCCACTCTTGACCAATTGTTAAGAACTAAGTCTGTTAGAACCACAATATTTTTTATAAATAGGACCTGATAGCTATTGCTGCATTTCAAAGCAGCATGACTCCAAAAAATATAAAAATTACTTTCTCAGCCACTGTTAAAAATTGTGATGGAGAAATGCCAACTTAGTAAGCCACATTTCCTGTTCCAAAAACCATGAAATATCTTACCTCGACAGCAACATGAACCCCAGAAAGAATTTAATAAAAATGACATTCTCAGCCACTAGTGTAAAAAAATAGTGAGTGAGAAAAGCTACATAGAGCCACATATTCTGTTCCAAAGAACCATTATTAATATCTGTATCTTCACAGCAACCATAGACCCCCCAAACCATTGACAAAGCGAAAAATGCAAAGATAAATGTAGTAAAATAGGAATACTTTGTCATGAACCTTGGTGTCCTTTTACAGTCTCCTCACACTCCCGCAAAACCAGCAAAATGAACTTTTGGAACTGAGAATAAAATTGCAGTAAGAAATCATCATTTTATAAAAAAAAGTTCAAGAGGACCATTTCTTTTTGGAAGAGGAGAATGTGATAACGACCCGTGCAACTAACGGTTGACCTCTCCTGCGGCAAATGGGCCACAACATCATCAAGATGCAATCATTCTTGCATCTTAGATGAAAGTCCAACGATCCTACATTAACTGTGGAAAGCCGAACGTTTGTCTGTAATGACTCCTCCAGCTGTGCAGAGAAGTGTCCGCTCAATATGACGCTGGCTGCAGAGGCAGGACAACACGCTCGTATGTGCGTGGCGAGCTAGCTCATGCCATTCTACCATTTGGATACTCCAATCAATCGATTTGGTGGTCCGAACAAAACCCAAAAACATCGTGTATAGATACGCATATAGTCCGTGCACCAGATCCTGTAAGTCCGTCCTCCTGTGAGTTTATGTGTGCCCTGCATTACAGTTGCGTTGTGAGGTGTATAGATAAAATTGCCAGAGGTCCCACCATTAGTCTTGCTGCACAATCATGACCACATCTGCTTGCACACTACTGCTGTCACTTCTGACCGGTTGTTCACCGTGACATTTGAAGAACTGTGAATCAGACGCAACAGATGTCCTCCAGTTTGATCAATCAGCAATGTCTCCATTATCCTGCATTTTACTCTCAATTTGGGTGAGGGAAGGTGTAAAGTGCTGTTTTGTTTTGTACCGGTCGATGGAGGTGTGGCCCACCCAGAAACGAGGTTGTCATTTGCATGCCGAAAAGCGAGGAGTCATGTTTGGAGGAAATGGCGCATCCAAGCACAATGTGAGAGATGAGCCTTGATTTTCCAAGCCACTGGGTCGAGGCACAAGCAAACTGATCTTCCTCATCTACCCTCATCCACCACAAATACGCGCCAACCTCTTTCCAACGCAGTGGACCGAGTTCCCCCTACCACCCCCCGGTAACGTCGGTGTCCTAGGAAGACCTCCTCCTCCTCCTCCTCCGCTACCTCCGCACAGCTTCAACACAGCCAGTATTTAGCCTCAGATGATGCACCCTGGATAGCGAAGGCGCCACCCGGCACTAGGCCCAGACCCTGAACCACTGCCTAATGAAGACCGATAAAATTGTGAAACTTCGAAACCATGTGGATTCTACGAGAGAAAGGCTCCGTTGTCCTCTACTTGGTGTCCGTCTCCTCCTCCTTCGCTGGTTGACCAGAAGTTTCAGAGTGACGCAACGATCTTCCATAACTAAGAACACCACAGATGTTCATGCAGACAAGGCATTGCCGCACTGACCATTTTGGAGTGGCTTCTATCAAAACGCTGGCACTAAGAAAAAAAAAAATTGGTGCAGAACTGCGTACCCTGCCTCCACTCTCGTGGCTCAACACCCAGATGGTCCGCACCGCCCTGCTTGACAGGCCATGTGTCACTTCATACTGCGTAATGCCATAGCGCTGCTGCACATCGCTTGGAGCATGTGGATGGGTGGAATTCCAGCGTGTAGGCCTACTTCAACATGAGACGGTTGACAGTGAGCCGACTGACGCTGCAAACGCAGCCATGCGGGACGAAGCAGTGGTGCGAACGGCGGGAAAGCTGGCGAACTCAACCACTAGCCTTCTCAGCAGGCATTCCGACCCGTGTAGCGCTTATAAAATATCAGGACGAAAGTTCATACGTGAGCCAGGCAAGGAACGTGCTCCAGCCTACCGCTCTAGGGCTGCCAGCAGATTTCGACCGTTATCGCACAATCACCTTGCCTGGCACAAAGGTTCTTGACACCCATCCATCGCTCGCTCGTCGTTTCGTAGTAGCCCTTCCACAGCTCCTGACCTTAGGTGTGGACGGTCATCCGAGACAGATAAATATTTCAACACGGCCTGGTTTCTTGGGCACACGTGATGCCACCAAGGACCTTGTGGGAAAGAACCCATGCGAACCATCCCTGCGGTTTTGAAGAGCGTAGCGCCGATCCTGAGAGCCACAGTCACCACCAAGATGACATCACCCAGCTCAACCCAGTGAGCTGTCAGAGATATAGCCCTTTGGCCGTGCTACTAGTCCATGTTACGGTGGTCAATGGACTTTTCCCGGACGCAGACAACGCACTTGAAATTTCAGATGACACCGTGGCTGTCTAGGGCAGGGTCAACGGCATAAACTTGCAAAAGAAATGCCTTCACGGCATCTTATAGGGGGAGGCAACAAGGGCCCATGATTGTGTCGGAACCCATCTGTGTCCACCAGTACTGGAAAGTCAACAATTCCAAGTCTATTGGGATGGTTTGGGATTAAAGTTTTTCTTCAGATCCCAAACTGGAAGACAGAAGGCTGGCATGCTAGACTGGTTGTCCTCTGTCCGCGGGCGTGCAGGTCATCAAATCTGGAGGAAGGTAGAATGGGTAGATGGGGTCTCTGGTGTGTCTGTAGGTACACGGGGACGGGTGAGTGCGAAGCGGATGCTAATCCCTGATCAAGACTCTGCGAGACAGAGTTGCACTGAGGAAAGCTTGGTGGTGAGTGGAGGAAGGAGCGGAGACAGAGAGATGTTGACAGTGTTGGAAGCCCTGCATCGGTGTGGACCTTTTTTGGACAAGTGATCCCTCATTTCAACTCAACATGCATTCGCTGCTATGTGACTAGACATGTTGGTGTGTGTTAAACACCTAAGATTCTCCTCTACTGATGCTTTACGGAAAGGCGGCATAAAACATCGCTGGGTGAACAGAGGCATGCTCGAAAAAGCTAAGGTCTATGAGAGTGACCTGGACCTTTCGTACGTCAATAGTGGGGGAGCGGGTGTTACGCTGATCGTGCTGTCGTGGAAACATCTTCATTCGACTTCTGCTACACCATGCCAACTCCCCTTGTTGAGGCTGGGAAGCCGTAACGGACACAACCCCATGTCTATCGCACCTCGTTCATTGAATGAACGCTCGCAAGCAAATTCGTTCTGGAAAGACCACGGTGGATCCACCAATGTCGTCAACATCATCATCAACACAGGTGACTTCTTCCTCGTCCTGACATTCTGCATCCGGAGCTGCGGGCTACAGACAACATTCAATGCAGTACAGCTCTTGCCGCCACCCGTTATTTTGCCGATTGACCGCCTTCCCTTCTCCTCCTCTGATGGCATCATAACTGGGCTCAGAGCAGACAAAATCATCCTCTTTGTCCTCTTGATCTTTGGCAATGCCTTCTGACCCCAACCGTCATTTGTCCATCATAATAGGTCCATCAGAAAATGATTAAACCACAGTGGTGGGTACAACGAGTTACATTTGGGCTCGCCTTCGCTACAAATGATGGACGGAATCAGATGATGCTGATGACCTGACATTTTTGGCCGAGGACTGGAGACGATGATGTGAAGGACAGCAGAAATGCAGGTTTCATTAAACCACGAAGAACAGATTGCGACACAGTTTAACATTACTAATAAGTTCACAGGGCCCTATAACCCAGTGATGACAGGCCGACGTGTCCTGCAACCGACGTGCCGCTGGCTTAGCGTGTTTGTCGCCAGCACTGAAAGTGATCACCTACTCTACCGTACCTCTACCGCTCCTTAAACCGCCTCTTAAGGTCGCGTTACCCACCACAGTTTTCGCTCCAATGTGTACAGAAAATAAAAAATTAAGAAGTATGGAAGAGTTTTTGACAGTCTCTTGTAAAAGATAGCAAATCACAGCTTTTCTTAAAAACCCTCTAATTCCCCTACACCAAAGTATAAAACTGAATTGTTTTTTAGCGAATACCTTGAATGCGGTTTTTGGTGAATAAGTTAGACAAAATAAACAGTTTTTTCCTTCAGCCCCGGGGATTACAACTGCCCAGTGGATAGGAATTGATGTTTTCAAAAAACTATCAAAATGCGTATTGCGTCAAACTGAGTTCAACGGGGCCAAAAAAACTTTCAAAGTTCCCGGGTAAAATTGGGTTTTTTTTGCAGAAATGACAAAGAGAACAGTTGCTAGAAAATTTTTCTATCAGAATGTGTACAACTTGGCTATTTGAAAAAAAAAAGGGGCCCCCCCTTGAAATACAGCTTTTTAAAAGTTTTACGGAAACAAACGTGTTTTTTGCACCAAATAAATACCCCAACAGTAATAAGAAATTTCTGTATCCAAATTTAAGTAGAAGGGCTTTTTGAAAAACCAAGTGCAATACAGCTATTTAAATGTTATACGGAAATAAAAGGGGTTTTTGCCCCTAGAAATAAAAAGCAATTCTAGAAAATTTTTTTATTTCGGGGGGTTTTTCCCCTCCCAAAAAAAATTTTAAATTTTTTACGGGAAAAAAAATTTTTGAACAAAAATGAAAACAAAAAATAAAAAACCCTCCTCCCAAAGTGAAAAAAAACCCAAATTTAAAATTTGGTGTACGGATAAAAAAATTTGGGTTTTGCACCTATGAAATACAACAGAAATTATACAAATTTCTGTATCCAAAATTAATACAAGGGGGGTCTTTGAAAAAAAATGGCCGCGCCATGTCTGGCCCGGCCCGGGTTCCTGTCCTTCCCCGGGGCCTTGCGTCAAGGGTGTGTGTTCCTTTTGCCCTGCTTCCCCACCTGCTTTTGCTGTGCGGCTTTTTCCCATAGGGCCATGCTGCCCCTCCATTTTGGTCTGCCCGGGTTCCTGCTCTATAGAAGGGGGCGGCCCATCTTCCCCCCCTTTTTCCCCCAAAAGGGCAAGGGGGTTGGGCTTCCTCTGCCAATCCCCTTCCACCTTTGGTTTTTAAAACCTGCTCCTCTTCAACATCCCGCCTGATCCTTGTGTGTCATGTTGGGCTTGTTTAGGCTGTTGCTGTTTTGGTTTTTGACTTGTTTGTTAGCATCGGTGTGCACAACTGTCTTGTTTGTGTCTTTGTGGTACCCTCTATTTTGGTTATCCATTTTGGTCTCCTTGTTTCTGTTGCTTGTGTTTTCCCTTGCCTTGTTCTCTGCCGGGTTTTCCCTCCCCTTTTCGTCCCTTTGGGGTTCCTTCCCTGATTTAGTTAAGTCTTGTTTGTTTTGGGTTTTTTTAGTCTGTCCATTATTTTTCATTTCCTTATTTTTTAACCCTCCTTTTTGGCACTGTTTTGTCCTGTTCTTTGTTTGTCCTGCACAATCCATATCTAGTCTGCTTTGCCCTCTGTTCCATTTTTGGTGCCTAGCTTTGGCATTTGGGCCTGTTTCATTTCCCACTGGGGGGCGACTGCTCTGGGGGAAAAGCCCGGGGGGCTGTTGGGAAAAGCCACTTTAACATCAAAGGCCTTGAAGGCCCACCCCTTAGTTAGCCCCCTTGGATCAAGCCCGCAGGGGTCCAGGGGGTCCATACCCCTTTACCCGTCCCCCGTTACGTAGGATCAGCCATGGACTCCCTGACATCTTCCCTGCTTTTTTGGGTTATGTATCGGGGTTTTGGCTTTCCCTTTTTGTGTGGGGTGTTTTTTTTTTTTTCCCTTTTGAGTCTTTGGGGGTTTAGAGTGTTTTTTCTGTCCGCTTCAGGGTTCGTCCAGAGGTGTTTTGTCCGCGGGCTCGGGTTTTTCCCAAGTGTCAGTATGTCTGTCCCCTGGCTCTTTTCGCCCAATTCATTGTTGTCCGCTGGCTCATGGTTCGCCCAGAGTGTCATATGTCGTCCGTTGGCTCAGGTTTGCCCAATGTCAGAATTTTCTGTCCCGGGCTCACGGTTCCCCAAAAAAGGGCGAAGTTGTCCGGCCATTTTTCCCCCAAATTCAGTATTCTTTCCCTGGTCATGGTTCCCCAGAGTGCTATGTCGCCCCGGGCTCAGGGTTCGCCCAATTCATATTTTGTCCCTGGCTCAGGGTTTCGCCCAGAGTGTCATTGTCGTCCTTTGGGCTCATTTCCCCCAATGTCAGTATGTCTGCCCTGGTCATGGTTCGCCCAGATGAGTATCCCTGTCCTGGTCATGGTTCCCAGAGTTCAGTTTCCCCTGTCCGTGGCTCAGGGTTTCGCCCAATTTTCGTTCTGTCCGCGGCTCAGGTTCCCCAAGTGTCTGTCTGTCGCGGGCTCGGGTTCGCCCAAGTGCTGTCTTCCCGCAGGTCAGGGTTCGCAGAGTGTCTGTCTGTCCCCGCGGGCCAGGGTCCCCCAAAAGGGCGCCCCACCCCCTGGCCAGGGTCCCCCCAAGCTCCGCCTGGCTCGGGTCCCCCCCAGGCATCCCCCCTGGCTCAGGTCCCCCAAGAGCGTCCCCGGGCCATGTTCCCGCCCAAGCGCCGCTTGGCTCATGGTCCCACCCAGAGTGTCCGCTTGGCTCAGGGCCCCCCCGTCGTCGCCTGGTCATGGTCCCCCCAGAGGTACCTGGTCATGGTCCGCCCAAGCGTCAGTGGGCCCCCTTTTCCCCCCCAGACGTCCCCCTGGGTCTGGCCCGCCCAGACGTCCGCCTGGCATGGTCCCCCCCCAGAGCGTCCACCTAGCCATGGGCCCACCCAGGGGCTCCCCCCCCCCCCCCATTGCCTAGTGCCCCTGTGGGTTTCCCCCCCATGCACCTCCATTTCCTAGTATTCCCGTACTGGGTATGCAGCCTGTAGTTTGGTTTTAGGTTTTCCCCCCAAAAATTTTTGGTCCCCCCAACCCAAGGGGGCGGCCACATCTTCCCCCCCTTATTCCCCAGTGTGAACGGGGTTTTGGGGTTCCCCCTGCCAAAACCCTTCCACCTTTGGGTTTATAAGCCTGCTCCTCTCAAACTCCCTGCTGATCCTTGATGTGTCTGTTTTTGCTGTTTGGGTTTTTTTAGGGTTTTCTGTTTGGGTTTCTGATCGTGTTTTTAGCAGTCTGGGGTGCACAATGTCTTTTTTTCTTTGTGGTTATCCTCTATATTTTTTGGTTTGTCTCTATGTTGGTCTCCCGTTTTTGTGTCTTTTGGGGTTCCCTTTCCTTGTTCTGCCTTGTTCCCCGCCCTGGTCGGGCCCTTGGGTTTCCCTTTCCTGATTTAGCTTTAAATCTCTGCTTTTCTTTTTGTTGTTTTCAGTCTGTCTTGTATTGTTCCTTTTCCTTATTTTTTCCTCCGTTTGGATCTGTTTTTTTCCTGTCTTTGTTTGTACCTGCACATATCCATAACTAGTTGCTTTGTCTCTGTTCCTATTCTGTTGGTGCCTAGCTTTGGCACTTCTGGCCTGTTTGTCAGCTGCCACTGCTGGGGACTGCTCTAAGGTAGCACCTGGTGGCTGTTGGGGTAAGCCATCCTTACCATCAAAGGCTCTGTGAAGATGCCCGATGGCCACTTAGTAATGCCCCTTGGAGCAAGCCCGGCAGTGGTCCAGTAGGTCCACTATCCGCTTTACCCGCTCACCTGTTAAACGCCAAAGTGAAAAAAACCTAATTAAATTGTGTACGGATAATAAAAGGTGGGTTTTGCACCTATGAAATACAACATCAATTACTAGCAAATTTCTGTCTCCTAATGTAAGTACAAGGTGGGTCTTTGAACAAAAATGGCCTGGGCCGGACTTCCGGGGGCGGGACTATCCAAGATGGCCGCATCTTAACTGAGCTCCGTCTCTCCGAGCTCCAACTAAGGACTTTCAGCCACCTCACACCGGCCAGCAAAGAACTCTGCAGGCTATCCTGAGAGCCTGTTCGTCAGGGGGCATTGAGGAGACGTTTCCTAAACTCCCCGGAAGTCCGTGAGAGATATCTCACCACCGCTTCTGGCTTGGCGGGTGATTGGTTCCCGCCTCAGGAGGACTGCTGACCTCCCCGCCACCCTACACGGCGCAGCCCGTCAGTACCTGCCGTGGAACCCACTGCTGCGGGCAGAGAGGACCAGCCGACCCTGATCGCCGACGCGAGCCAGCCGCGGAGAACCGTGTAATTCCTGGAGACGCGGGTATCCAACTCCCGGGCGCAGGCTGCAGTGCGCACTCATCTCCCGGCCGCGGCTTCCCGATGCGAGGCTTGTGAGTGGACGTCACCTGCAGCGCACAGCCGCCTCCCAACTCGCGGCGGCATCTGCGGGGAGGACCACGGCTACACAGGCGCACCTTGGACCGCAGCGTGGAGCGCGCCCCGACTGTCCTGGCCTGCCGGCCCTCAAGCGCGCCCGGAGACGCCTCACTCCCGGGCTCTGCGTGGATACCAGGTGAGATCGCTCTGATAGAGAGCCTGGTGGGACTGACATCAATCTCTGGCAGCCTAGGATCACCATCCCTGTAACGGCATTTTCTTCATCTTCCTCGCACTGGTGGGCTTGCAGAGGCGGGAAAGACAGCCATTTTGGGAGCACAATCTCCCGCGCACTACCTTGCTGTGCGCTGAGTTTAGCACACTATATATAGTCGCACATCTGGCTGCTGGACAGTGGGGTGGATAGTGCCCTCGGATCGGAGGCACGTTACCCACTACTCAAAGGGACTGTCCCAGCATAACTTACCTGTGCCCCTGAGTGACCCCAGCCATCATAGCATATCAAAATAAAACCGTCACTGCAGAGCATCTGCTTGCATGAATAGTTCTATTATCCAAGCTAAAATAGCATTGAGCTCTTCATACTGTACATCATATAAGATATGTTTGAAAGACTTTCCAGATAAGTTCTACGTTCTCAGAAACGACAGTTATCTTTACAGTCTATTATTAGGAGTCTGCATTCCTTCTCCTAACCAGCAGCGGCACCTGGTGGCTGTTGAATGTAACATGCTCTCTATCACTCATTAGGGAGCCTTTGCCTGCACCCTTCAGCCTGCGACAGCTGTCTCTACAGTTTATCACTAAGAGACTATATCTCTTCTTCTTGCCAATAGCGACACCCAGTGGTCGTTGAATGTAACACACCACATCATTTACCAGTGACTTTCTATCTGCACTCCCCAAATTGTGACAATCACTTTTACAGCCTATCAATAGGAGACTTTACCCCTCCAGTCTGCCTGCTGTGACTGCAACATATATTCTGATATTCTCTTAATGTAACTCTGCTCCAGGCAGTTTATCCATCATCTTCTTGGCAACCATCTCGTTCTCTACCCCCCTTTGGTCATAGAAGGACCCTCCCTGATAAAACGGCAACTTTCAGCGCCATTGTCTTCTTTAGTGTCTAACACTGGGGACTACCTCCTTCTCCTGCCGAACAACAGCGTATTCTAAGGCCTACCACCAAGATAATTGCTCTGACATCTATCTAATGTGAATCTCTTCAAAATAGTTCATCCGTCAACCTCTTAGCGGCTACCTCACCTACTGCTTATCCCGCAGGTCATGGATAAATTCTTTACGCCTAGCAAGACAGTAAAGCAAAAGAAGAACCCGCCAAAAGCAAGTACCTCTGTCCAGACTCCTGTCGGCACCCGTTCTAAACAAAAAGAGAACCTCCCATCCACCTCTAAAACCGGAGCTGCCATGACACAGCCCACTCCGGTCTCCCCAGTCAGGGACATGGACCAATCCTCTACTCAGTGGTCTCCTACTTCCACTTCTACGCACTCCTCTCCATCAGGACACTTGCAAGCGTCCACAATTGCGCAAGAAGTTACTAGCCTGATAATGCCTCTACTTGACAAAAAGATTGACGCCTTTCAGACCACGGTCAACTCGACCCTTGCGCAAATGGCAATTTTAACTCAGAGAGTCACTGAATTGGAAACCCGCACCAATTTCCTGTGAGACAGATACCTCCCAACTTCATCAAGATGTATCTTCTCACGCCCGCCAGCTCCAACAACTCAGGATAAGATTGATGAGTTTGGAAAAACCGTAGTCGCCGAAGCAACCTGCGGTTTGTGGGAATCCCTGAGATGATCAAGGGAGAGGACTTGACCAACTTCGTAGCTGTGGATGTTCCGGCTGCACTGAATGTCACATTTCCTCAAGTGCTTCCTTTGACAGAGCGGGTCCATCGCATAGGCCCCACACCACAAGATAGTGACCGGAGGCCTCGCCCAACGATCGCCAAGTTTTTTCACTATGTAACTAAGGAAAGAATCTTGCGGGCCTATCGCCAACAAAGGTCTCTGGAGGTGCGCGGTCACAAAATATTGATCTTCCAGGACTTCTCAGCTTCTGTGGCGGCCAGTCGTAAGCTCTTCACTCCTGTCTGTAGGAGTCTGGTGGAGAAAAATATTAAGTTCCAGCTATTATACCCAGCTAAACTAAAAGTCACGATCAATGGACACACTAATTTCTTCACAGATCCAGCGGCCGCCGAGACTGCTCTTCTGCGGGGTAGTCCTGTACAAGACGGATGAACAACTGCTTAAAGGAGAGACCCTCTGATCTCTCTTCGTTGATTTACTTGTTATAATGTTTTGTTTTTCCTGTTTTCTTGTTTTCCTTTATGTTGTTTTTAAGTTTTTTACCATTTCCTTTTCTTCATTTCAGGCTCTAACTTCTTTCCCTCCGGGGGTGCGCGAGTCTCCTCCTGTTTACTATAGTCCGGCTTCGCCTGCTCGCTGGGACGGGTCGACTGGGCTCTACACACTATCATCTCTATCTAAGATGTCTCCACGCACAGGGATAGGATGAGTACTAACCCTTCCTATTTGACCTCCACGCGCACCACTACTGATACACTCAAAATTTATTCTTGGAACGTAGCGGGTCTAAATTGTCCAATTAAGCGAAAGTGAGTGATGACGCACATTAAGCGATCTCACCCCGACATAGCTTTTCCTGCAGGAGACCATTGGCGGGAGGGGAGGGTGTGAGTTGAGGGCTCCATGGTTTGGTCCACTCCCATCTCGGCAAACTTTTCTAGAAAGTCTAGGGCGTGCGATTCTTTAAGCAACTCCCTTAGCTATCAAATTTTGGATGAGTATAGTGATCCAGAGGGCCGCTATCTGTATGTTAGACTACAGGTTGCGGACACAGCATATTCACTCTTGAATGTTTATGCTCCTAACTCCTCTACTCCAGAATTTTTCTCGAAACTTTGTGATTTCCTACTTTCCAAGCCCACTGATAATCTTATAATCGTGGGGACTTCAACGCGGTGCTCTCCCCTACTCTGGATAGGTCATCTTCCACTACCGTAATTACCCGTGCCATGCAAAGCTTAATACATATGATGCAGCAACTCCATTTATGTGACCCCTGGAGGATACAACATATAGATGAGCATGATTATACCTTCTTCTCGGCAGTTCATAATACATTCTCACGTATTGATTTCTTCTTAATCTCTGATTCACTTTTCCAACAAGTTAGATCAACCCACATCACTACCATAACAACTTCAGATCATGCCCATATCCATATGTGTCTGCAATTGGACGTTCCACGGACAAAAGACAGGAACTGGCGATTTCCATCATATTTGGGAAACTCCACAGACTTCCATTCATATTTGGATGTGAATTGGAATAATTTCATCGATGATCATTCACACTCCCAGGTTTCTCTCTCTCTTCTCTGGCGAACGTCCAAGGCGGTTATGCGAGGTCATGTTATGGCATATGTTTCTCTGATGCGAAAGCGTAGCAGACAGGCGTATACTACATTACATGATGGCCTGCTGGAGGCCCATAGTGACTATTTAGCACACCCCGATGATTCACATAAGCAGGCGTATTTGGAAGCCAAACGTATTCTGGATGCCCATACCCTTTCGCAGGCTAAATGGCACTTAGAACATACGAAAAATCACTTTTTCCGTTGGGGTGGGAGGCGGGTAGGCTTTTGGAAACGACTTACTAAACCCACACTCTTCGAAAAAATTCCTTCTTAGAATACGTCACCCCCACACGGGCCAGGTTGTAACTAAATCTAAGGCCATAATAGAAGCTTCTGTGCATTCTATACTGATTTAAATACCAGGGAACGCCTACAGTCCTAGCCACGTGGGATTTAATTAATCTTACTCAGCCCCTAAATTAACAACGGATCAGAGGGAACATTTATCGGCCCCTATTTCGCAGAAAGAGGTTAGAGACACTATTAATAAATTGAAAAACAATAAGTCTCCAGGCCCAGACGGATTTTCCGGGGAGTATTATAAGATCTTACGGGAGTCTCTGGTCCCAATCCTGACAGATCTCTATAATGACATATATTGCAAAAAACCCCTCCGGTGGGAAACATTTCAGGGAAACTCGAACGGTGCTTATCCCAAGCCTGGGAAGGATCTGGAGGATGTTGGTTCTTACCGCCCGATATCCCTCCTTAATACTGACTTTAAAATATTAGCCACGATTCTAAGCTAACAGAATGCCCGGGGCTTCTCCCGCAGCTCTTGACTCCAACGCAACTGGGGTTTGTGAGGGGACGACACTCTACTCGGGGTATCCGTACAGCAATTGCGGCGACAATCGCTGCTTCCAACCCTAGCCTTCCCACTACTATGCTTCTCGGCTTAGACGCCGAGAAGGCGTTTGACTCCATATCTTGGAAATTCTTAAACACCTCCTTGAGTACAGGGGCTTCGGGGAAAACCTTTCTTGACTATCTTGTGGTTTGCAAACTGAAGCCTCCACAATCCTTACAATTTAAAGATTTAAACTCACCGCGCCCTTTCTCTATTCCGTGGAGCCAGACAGGGTTTTCCACCCTTTTCCCCCCCTTCTGTTTGACCTCGCGCTTGACCCTTTCCTACGCTATTTACAAACGTGGGGGGATTTCAAGGCATTTCAAAATTGGCAGTACAGAAATTCGATTATCAGCATTTGCGGATGATCTAGCTGCTCTTTGTCTCACAACCACGAGACACTCTCGCCCAGCTTTCTGGCGGAGGTGGAACAGAAGGGGCACTTTTTGGGATTTAGGGTCAATCTTAGCAAATCTGAAGCTTTATTACTAGGAGGCCCTTCACTCCCGTTATGGACCCGCAACTTTGCATTAAAATGGCAGAAATCTTCCATAACCTATCTTGGAGTTCAGATTACTAGACACCCTGCTAAACTATATTCAATGAATCTGGACCTATTTATGAAATTCCTCAATGAGAAAAACTGGCTGCTTGGTCGGGCTTTACGTTATCCTTTGCGGGTGAGAGCAAATCTTTTTAAAAATTTGGGGGTCTTCCGAGGCTCCTGTATCTTTTTCGAACCCTTCCATTGTATCTGCGTCCTCGGGATGAAAAACTAATTAATAGGTTGTTTGCCTCCTTTATCTGGAATGGTAAACGCCCTCGTGTTCCTTTTATTGTATTGCGCCAGCCCAGGTCCCATGGTGGACTCAATTTTCCGAACACTAAACTTTACAACCTTGCTGCCAACATGTGTGTTCTGCAGGATTGGATGACGGGATCAAATAATTTCACACCAGGAGACTTGGAGGCGCAACTATACCCCCCTACCTCACTGATAAATCTTTTACATCTTCCGTATGGTGCTCTACCTCAGGAAATTAGAGAAAACCCATTGTTCATGGCTTCTTGGAAGACGTGGCGTGCCATTCGTAGACAACAGGGTTTATCAGCGGAAATTTCTTTGGGCCTCAGATTTCTCCATAACCCCACCTTTCAGAATGGTAAAGCCCATCCACTTTTTAAACACTGGTCTGATAGGGGCCTGAGTAAGGTAGGAGATCTGGTAGATGTTCAGGAAAGGAAGGGGTTGTCCCCTTTTAAACAGCTTTGCACTAAATTTTGATTTCATACGCTCACATCCTTTCCATTTTTTGCAGTTACAGAGCTATGCACTGGTGGGGGACTAGGTTTTTTGGGCAACTGACTTGGGAAGACACGGTCCTTGATTTACTCTCCAGGGCTCCCGGTTCACGAGGACAGGTCTCTAGGTTCCACTTACACCTCAGATCATTCTTAGACTATGGATCTAGACCCTCAGGCCCTAATAGATGGACCATTGATATCCCTAACTTACGTATTGAAGATTTATTAGTGGCACACTCCCGACTAACTAAACATATCCCCAGCATTTCCTATTGGGAGATGTCCTTAAAAATTTTACACCGCGGTTATATATCACCACACCGTAATTTTTTGATGGGAGGTACCCCTTCACCAGCCTGTGCTAGATGCGGGGAGAGCATCGTGGATCTATTCCATTGTTCCTGGAATTGTCCAGTTAATCAATCCTTCTGGAGGAGAATATACCGCTTCGTCCGGACCTCACACATTGTTTGACATTCCCTTCTCGCCAATGTGGGCTCTTTTTGGAATCCTAGACCCAAATTTGCAAGTCCCACCCCACACCAAGAAATTATTATCATGCATCTCAGCAGCTGCATGCAAGACCATACTTCAAACGTGGAAAAGGTCCCACTCACCCATCATTCCGGTCTTTTTAGAAAAATTATCCTATTTGTTGCGTATGGATTGGTGGATGCTTCTTTGCAGAAAGAATCCAGTGTCGAAGGATTTTTTCCCAACCTGGCAGCCCGTAATTAATATTCTTCCTGCTCAATAAAAGCCGCATACGCTCTTGTTTTAATACACCACTTGGTATTTGGGAGTGTGCTGCTGGAGGTCAACCCCGATATTAGATAATCCGCCACCTGCTGAATGGAGACTGACAATCACTTGTTGTCATATTCCTCTCGCCTTCTTCGGTGGGCGGACTCGCGACCCCCTGGATACCCCTTCCCTTTCCCCCCTCTTTTCCTTTTTTTTTTTTTTTACTTTTACCCTCTCCTCCAGGGTGTTCCAAGCATCATATCTGGGGTATATTAGATTTTTACGAAAAGGAACTGCCTTATTCCAAACATTATCTGCCTTGGGTGTCTGACTCTTATAGCAATGTTTTATTAGGTTCTGAACATGTTCGAACTCTGCTCTTTTGTTCTATAATTTTGTCCGCCCTGGCATGCTATTTTATGCAGATCTACATATTTACAGACTGTAAGTGCATTTTTATTCTCCCTATATCCACCCTTTCCCCAGTATCCCCCTTCCCCACTCCACCCCGGATCTCTCTTTGTTGCTCCCCCATGTTGGGGGTATTGTTTGTTTGTACCTATGAATCTGAAAGCAAGCCAATAAATCACAATCCAGCTCAATCCACCCGTCGGGCAATCAGAGGGAGGCACGTGAACGCCGAGAGCTTCCTCGGCTCCAGGGAAACAAAAGGAAGAAGGTTTGTACACAGCGTCCAGCAGTATAGATGAGTTTTATACCAGATTAGAATGGCAAGCCAGTAAAAAGTTTAAAAAAAAGTATACTTTTTATTATAATCGAGTAAAATAATGGAAAAAAGACATACGTAGTAGCAGTGCAGACCATTCGCCGTACTCCACAGTGTGCAGCGGAGGCTCTATCGGGAAAGGACCGACGCGTTTTTGGTGACATGCACCTTAATCCTGGTCGATAGGTAACATTCAGGAGGGTTTAAATAGGAAGTCGGGGTAGCCCGTTCAAAAACTTAACCCTTAAAATACCAAAAAGGTAAAAATCACAAACATAAAAAAACAAATGTATGCTGGAGAGTACCGGTAAACTCACAAACAAAGTGTATGTAAAGGAAGCAAAATTACCATTACATTTTACAGCACAAGTTGAAAAGCGGAGACACATAATAATGATATAAAATGTCATGTTTTACATTTAACCCGTATGGTTGCCGCGTTTTTAAAATAAAAATCCACTTTGCCTCACAATTCAACAATTTTTCCCGTAAGTTGCCTCCCTAGCATCTATAGTAATTTTTTCTATGCCATACAACGAAGAGATGTTATTCACTACTATGTACTTCTATAAAATGTTTCGATGCAGCGGACATGGTAGTTAACCATTGCGCTTTTTTTGCGTCCGAGATGTGACGTCTGATTCTTGTTTTGAAGGAATTGGAAGTGCAACCAACATACTGGATTTGGCAAGTTGTACAAGCTATAATATATTACCACAGTTTTTGTATTACCAAATTTAATATATTGTCTGATTTTGTAACTTTTTTAGTAACAAAAGACAAGAAGGTATTTTTGACCTCCATGTTGTTTGCAAGTAATACAAATCCTGTGTCCACAACAGAAAACAACCGGTGGTTATAAGCCAAGTGTTTCTTGGATATTGTTTGGAAATGAGAAACAAACTTGGAGAGATGATAGAACCTATGTTAGGGTGCTTTCTTAGGAATAAATCTCACTCCCCTATGCATATGTTTGGACAAACTAGGATGTGAGTACAAAATCGGGAGATACTTTTTCATAATGCCCAAACCCCTTTATTATATTGTGGAGAGTATGTAGTAGAAAAAGTAATTTCCAACAAAATATACACCTTCCAAAAATAGCGGGATAGATCATTTTATTTCTGGAAATTTAAATTGCGGAATAATCTTTACTCAACTGGCCCCAGACCTCAAATAATTTCACTACAACTTTTAATTGTCCCCCCGAGTTGCGGTTGGGGTCAACGCAGTAATTTAATTTTGAAAGGGTTTTCCTCAAAAAGGGCAATACCCGTTCAGGAGCAAGACCTTTTGATCCTCTTTTTTAGACGGAAACCAAGGCGTTGCCGGGCGTAAACACAAGAAGAGTCGCAATTACCGCTCCTCCAACGGGAAAAAACGAGACCCCGGTTTTTGAACCTGTCAGCAAATATCTTATCCCAAGCACAGGAGGGAGGTTTCTGTCCAAAGGGCTGAACTTTGCACCCCCCAATTCCCTAGATGATTCAGGACTATTAAGGATGTAATAAGTTTGCCCGACTCCTTACTGTTAAACATCATTTTGCTATGCAGCAAGAAGATTTGGACTCATCGGATGTTGACACAGCTTTTTCAATAGAGACACATATTACATCGGACCAAATACCAGTTCAAGTTCCAGCAACATTCAGGGACTTAAAAACATTAACTGAACTCAGGTCACTACAAAGTGAAAGTAGGCTTGATACCACAAATGTTGCCAAATTTTCCTTGCCTAACCCATATTTTTATCCCATCCAGTCTCGCCCTGAGATCCTGGATGTCTTCCAGGAATGTGTAGAGCGAGATCTCATCTCGCTCTCGGATTCCTTAGACGACATCCAGGACAGGTACAATCACAATCTATTGCCGCAAGAAAGAACAGCTTTACAACAACTTAAAAACAATTCACATATAATAGTGAGGATGGCGGACAAAGGGGGTGCCGTAGTGGTATTAGATTCAGGTCTTTATAGAAAATTAAATCTGGAAATGTTGAATGATACCACTACTTACAGACCTTTGAAAAATAACCCCACTACAGCGTTCCAAAAAAATTTGAAAAAACTTTTGGACGAGGGGATTGTGATGGGTGTTCTAACTCCAAATCTGGCGGAACAACTTCACAATCCTCACCCCAAAATTCCTATTATACATTCCTTGCCGAAGACACATAAGAATCTCTTCCCACCACCTCTCAGACCAATAGTGTCAGGTATTGATTCTTTCTCTGAAAAACTAGGGGCATGGGTTGATCATCACTTGCAACCACTTATTCCCCATATTCCAGGATTTATACGTGACACCAAACAGGTGGTTTCACAACTGGAATTGGTGACATGGGACAAACATTTTTTGTGGTTGACATGTGATGTCATTGGGTTATACCCTTCCATTCCCCATGAGTTGGCAATAATGAGTTTAAAGAATTTCTTATACAAACACAGCAATTATGACCCGAATTTATGTGAATTTCTATATATGTCCACAGAGTTTTTGTTGAAACATAACTTTTTCTCCTTTGACCAGGAATTTTTTCTCCAACTATGTGGGGCTTCAATGGGGGCCAAATTTTCACCCTCCTTGGCGAATATTTACATGAGTTTATGGGAGGAGACGTTTCTGTTCTCTGATAACAACGTCTTCGCCTCCCATATCAGGTGGTATGGTCGTTATATAGACGACCTCCTCCTGATATGGGAGGGCCCCCCTGATGAGGTCACCAATTTTCTCCAGTATATAAATGACAATCCAATGAACCTTAAATTTACCCATCATCTCCATGGGAATACTATACACTTTCTGGATGTAACATTAAATGGGTCAATAGGGAACCGGGTTACAGTCACCCCCTTTGTCAAACCCTCTTCACAAAATTCAATCTTACATGCTGCTTCTTGCCACCCTCATCATGTTACACGCAACATACCTAGGGGGGAACTAATTCGCACCAAAAGAAATTGTAGTTTACATGCAGATTTTGAGGTACAACAATCATGGGTTCTCAATAAGTTGAGGCAAAGAGGTTATACTGACAAAAATTTAGAATGGTCCAGAAAAAAAGTTGAATCTATGACACACGCTGATGTATTAATGGACAGAAAAAGAAAACAGGATAATTTTTCGGGTATTACTTTTTCTACTACATACTCTCCACAATATAATAAAGTGGTTGGCATTATGAAAAAGTATCTCCCGATTTTGTACTCACATCCTAGTTTGTCCAACATAATGCATAAGGGAGTGAGATTTATTCCTAAGAAAGCACCTAACATAGGTTCTATCATCTCTCCAAGTTTGTTTCTCAGTCCAAACAATATGCCAAGAAACACTTGGCTTATAACCACCGGTTGCTTCTGTTGTGGACACAGGATTTGTATTACTTGCAAACACATGGAGGTCAAAAATACCTTCTTGTCTTTTGTTACTAAAAAAAGTTACAAAATCAGACAATATATTAATTGTAATACGAAAAATGTGGTGTATATTATAGCTTGTACAACTTGCCAAATCCAGTATGTTGGTTGCACTTCCAATTCCCTCAAAACAAGAATTAGACGTCACATCTCGGACGCAAAAAAAGCGCAATGGTTAACTACCATGTCCGCTGCATCGAAACATTTTATAGAAATACATAGTAGTGATATAACATCTCTTCGTTGTATGGGCATAGAAAAAATTACTATAGATGCTAGGGGAGGCAACTTACGGGAAAAATTGTTGAATTGTGAGGCAAAGTGGATTTTTATTTTAAAAACGCGGCAACCATACGGGTTAAATGTAAAACATGACATTTTATATCATTATTAGTGTGTCTCCGCTTTTCAACTTGTGCTGTAAAATGTAATGGTATATTTGCTTCCTTTACATACACTTTGTTTGTGAGTTTAGCCGGTACTCTCCAGCATACATTTGTTTTTTATGTTTGTGATTTTTACCTTTTTGGTATTTTAAGGGTTACGTTTTTGAACGGGCTACGCCCGACTTCCTATTTAAACCCTCACTGAATGTTACCTATCAGACCAGGATTAAGGTGCACGTCACCGAAACGCGTCGGTCCGTTCCGATAGAGCCTCCGGCTGCACACTGTGGAGTACGGCGAATGGTCTGCACTGCTACTACGTATGTCTTTTTCCATTATTTTACTCGATTATAATAAAAAGTATACTTTTTTTTTTTTTAACTTATACTGGCTTGCCATTCTATATCTGGTATAAAACTCATCTATACTGCTGGGACGCTGTGTACAAACCTTCTTCCTATTATTAATCTGAAAGCACTAATAAAAATAACGTTGAAAACAAAAATGGCCTGGGCCAAAGTGAAAAAAACCTAATTAAATTGTGTTAGGATAATAAAAGGTTGGTTGTGCACCTATGAAATATACCTGCAGTTACTGGGAAAGTTCTGTATCCTAGTATAAGTACAAGGTGGGTCTTTGAACAAAAATGGGCTGCACAAAATACAAGGTACTATTTCACCAAAATCTGGACAAAAACTGGTAAAAAAAAGCCATTTCAATGCAGGTTCAATGCAGTCTGGGCTGCACAATATACACTCTCCTGTTAAAAGCCAGCCTGTCTGTCAGTATTCGTCCGCACCCCCCTCTCCCCTCTCGTGTCTGTACAGCTCTAGATGCTTCTTTAAAAGTTTCAGCCTAACTAACTAAGAACTGAAATTCTCTAATCTACCTATGTTCTAATGTTCACAGCTAAAAGCATAGTTGTCTGTGTGAACAAAGAGAACTGTGTCGCTGAGCTGTATTGAGGAGAAAGCTAACACACGTCCTGCTCTTATGAGACACACTGACACACTGATGCTGAACAGGAAGGGCTGTTCTATGTAAAACGAGGTCATGTGATTTTTCCAACCAATGACAACCATACACATCACAGTCATGACGTCGCACACCCAGCTCACCCTGCTCTATGCTCTAAGCTGATTTGCTGGCCGCCAAAATGACAAGAAGCGGCGAAAATGGCGCGATAGTAATAGATTATGCGCAGATTATCACCTACGTTATCGCGTGATCGGAAAATTCCGATCAACCTAAAAACCGTGCCGATTTCAACTTTGTCGATTATAAACACTATTCAAGAGTCTTCAGAAAGTGGCTAGAGGTCAGGACTGTTCTAAAATGAAGAAACCCCCTCACGAGGCTGCCCTCTCTCCAGCACCCCCGCTGCTCTAGTGTTCCCTGCCCACTGATGACATCACGTCCATGGTGTACGTGACGCTGCAGCCAATCACTGGCCTCAGTGATCTCTGCCGGTATGGACCTCACATGAGGACAACTACTGGCTGCGTGGTCACTACAGATGTGATACATTCAGTGGAGACAGCTTGGAATAGCAGAGGAGCAGAGGGGCCTAAGCTGTATTGACTGCAGGTGAGTGCATGTAAAGAAAAAAACATATTGTTTATAAGCATTAAGCTTTTACCTGCACATAGAGGAACTCTTTTTACACAGTAGGTGCTTAGCTACTGCGACCTCCAGAATTTTGGGGAGTTTTGGGAGTTTTTTGTCCTTTCTTGGAATAATCGCCATTGCCACCTGAGCCTCTTGTATTTTTGTAATCATTTCCATTCTGTGTGGATTTTACCTGCATTAATATATAGAAAGAAGATATTAGATGCTGTCGTCACCACTGCCATAAACATTTGGTTACATCTTCCTGAAAATAAATACAATTCTCCAGTAAAAGTAAAAAAAATAAAAATTCTCTTCTGGGAAACCTCGGTTCTGTGTAAAATGACAATATAATAAATGCAGTAGGTTTGACAGTGACTGTAACACCCAGACCTCGTCTCTACTGTTCCCAGGAGATAAGAGCAGTTTACTAATGTTGAAGCGCATGTTCACGTCACACATGGAGAACAAATTAGGAAAGTGCTGTATGGACATAGATGATGGCGGTATACTTAAATCAATGATAGATATTCCCAAACTAGCACCTGCAAGATAGAAAATCAAGTGTCATTATGTCCTTATATCTGTGATAGTGCAGCTACTTATACTGTGATAGTGTGTAATGTATATAGTGTTCTTTTTGTGGTAACAATTTTCCTTTTTCCTTTGTTGTTTGTACCTGTATGGGGGATCCTTGTTATGTTATGTGTAGTGTCAGCCTGGATGACTACGCGCTGGAGGGGAGCTGAGCATTCCTGTTGGGGATCTGTTATGTGTAGTGTCAGCCTGGATGACCACGCGGTGGAGGGGAGCTAAGCATTCCTGTTGCAATGTCTTAGGCTCTGTCTACACAGCAGTGGACAAAAATCGTCCAGAAATCCAAATACTAAAAAACTTCATAAAACTGAGTTTTCTGTCCCCTGCCGGTCACCAGCAGCTGAGAAACAGCTTTTTTTGCCACAATTTGCACTTTTGTTGCGTTTTTTCCTTGACTTCAAGTCTGGTTTTTAATGTCTGCATAAATGAAGCCATTGGATGTAACTCCCCCTACAAAAGGGGATGTCAAGCACATTATTGCTTTTATATGGAATCTTGTAGTCATTTTACAGATTTTGGTGCTAATAAAGTTATCTCGCTTTTGCCGCTAAAAATCCATTTATAAAAAACAGCTTTCTCACCTATCTTTTTTTTGCTCTCCTTTAGTGGCTTTTACCTGCATACATAAATACAAAGAAGATATTAGATGCTGTCGTCACCACTGCCATAAACATTTGGTTACATCTTCCCGAAAATAAATACAATTCTCCAGTAAAAGTAAAAAAAATTTAATTAAATAAAAATTCTCTTCTGGGAAAGCTCGGTTCTGTGTGAAATTACAATATAATAAATGCAGTAGGTTTGACAGTGACTGTAACACCCAGACCTCGTCTCTACTGTTCCCAGGAGATAAGAGCAGTTTACTAATGTTGAAGCGCATGTTCACATCACACATGGAAAACATATTAGGACAGTGCTGTATGGACATGGATGATGGCGGTATACTTACCAGACTAGAAAATTTATTAAAAAATGAATCTGCAAGATAGAAAAGCAAGTGTCATTATGTCCTTATATCTGTGATGGTGCAGCTAGTTATACTGTGATAGTGTGTAATGTATACAGTGTTCTTTTTGTGGTTACAATGTCTCCTTGTGTTTCCTGTTGGGGATCTGTTATGTGTAGTGTCAGCCTGGATGACCACACGGTGGAGGGGAGCTGAGCCTTACTATTGCAATGTCTTAGGCTCTGTCTACACAGCAGTGGACAAAAAACGACCTAAAATCCAAATACTAAAAACCTTCATAAAACTGAGGTTTTTCTCCTCTGCCAGTCGCCAGCAGCTGAAAAACCACCTTATTGCCACGAGTTGCATTTTTTTTGTGTGTTTTTTGCTTGACTTCAAGTCTGGTTTTTAATGTCTGTATAAATGAAGCCATTGGATGTAACTCCCCCTACAAAAGGGGATGTCAAGCACATTATTGCTTTTATATGGAATCTTGTAGTCGTTTTACGAATTTTGGTGATAATAAAGTTATCTCGCTTTTGTCGCTAAAAATACGTTTTGTTTTACGGATTTTGGTGCTAAAATATGTTTTGTACGGCATTTGAGCCTAAATTACTTTTTTACGCATTTTGCCGCTATTACCGTTATCTCACTTTTGTCACTAAAATTACTTTTTTTATGGATTTTGGCACTAAAATACATTTTTTAACCTATTTTTGCTCTAAAGTCCGTGTTTTTACAGATTTTGGCGCTATAAATGTTATCTTACTTTTGCTGGTACAAATACGGCTTTTTATGGATTTTGGTGCTTAAAATCCGTTTTCTATGGTTTTTGCCGCTAATACATTTTTCTCCACAATTTGTAAAAAACAATGGATTTTAGCGCTAAAATCCATAAAAATATGGATTTATGGCGACAAAACTTTATCAGCTCAAAAAAACGGATTTTGCAGCAAAATGCGTTAAAAAAACGATTTTAGCACCAAAATCCGTAAAAAAAAATTATTTTTACTGACAAAAGCGAAATAAATGTGTTAGCGCCAAAATCTGGAAAAAACTAATTTTTAGTGACAAAAGCAAGACAATTTTAATAGGGCCAAAATCGGTAAAAAAAATGTATTTTAGCACCAAAATCCGTAAAAAAGTATTTTTGGCATCAGATACGACAACTTTATTAGCGCCAAAATCTGTAAAGAAAAAGAGTTTATCACAGAAAACCTTAAAAAAAGGATTCTAGCGCCAAAATATTAAAACATGTATTTTTAGCATCAGAAGCGGGATGACTCTATGACAGAAAAAAAATCTTCAATTGTGCAAGAAAACGTTAGTGACAAAAGCATGAGCACTTTGTTAAGAATGGTACGAACGAGGACACATCGGACACTTGTATCTAGAATTGAAAAAACGTATACATTTGTTAACACCGCCTATAGGTGGGACTTTTATCTCCTGGGTGGGTTTTCAATGCAAAAACTTGTCAAAACAGACCGCAAAAACACGTCAAAAAACGTCCGCCGCTTTTCACAGACTCCTGTAGTACATTTCCTGCCCTGCTCTGGAGTTTTTTACAACATGTTGCAAAAGACGACCAGTAAAAATGGGGGATGTTTTCAGTCATTTTTTTATCGTTTTTAGAAAATGAAAAAGCTGAAAAAAAAGATGTTTTTCTGTACAGTGGAGAGAGAGTCTTATACCTGACCAGACCCTTGAGATGCCCCATGTGATGATCTGGGCTTTGACCATTAAGCTCTGTTAGCTGGGGTTTGAGGGAACTGGAGACAGTCCAAAGAAAACACAACATGTGGGGGGTAGTAGTATCAAGGAGGGTAGTAATAGTTGTAGTAGAACGAGTTAGTTGATCTTTGGGATTCAAAGGAGAAGAAGGTCAGGATCTCTGTTGTGATGAGAACCTGGGCCCATGAGTTGTATCTCTGTGATGTGAAGAAGCGAGAGGCCAGGATCTGAGGTTGCGCACCAGAGCCAGAGGTCAGGGAAACTGAGGAGCTGAGTTGGAGGCCAGCACCTCTGAGAGAAGAAGATTTGGACTTATGTGTGGACTTTCTTGGAGCGAGGAGTTGAGCTGCGGTAACACCTCAAAGGAAAGCAAAATACCAATGTTGTGACTAATCTGTGGATATGAAGCGTATTGATCCTTTAACATCAATACATTTGGTTGGTGCTGTTCCCCCCACATCTACGCTCACTGTGTTGATTGTGTGTTAGTCATTAGAACCCGGGGACAATATCACATTTATGTTACTGACTGTGAATATTTATCATCAAGTCATATTTGTGTTTGAGAAAGTTAGATGACAACCAGTATAACTTTTCTGGCTTCTTCCCTGTGGTAGTCATCCAGCTTTCCCATTATCCAGAATGAACAATGTTCCTTAAGATCCAGATATATGGAAGCAGTGGACATATAACTCAATATCTAGAGGATTCTGTAGCCTGGGAAAGCTGGGTTACAGGCAATGTAAGCATCCCGGGTTGTTTAGGGCAGTAAAGGGGTTAATGTTAAAGTCCCTGTTAACTTAGGACTTTAAAGGAGTAAAATTTGTCATCCATGGTTGTCTAGGGCAGTGAAGGGTTTAATGTTAAAGTCCTTGTTAACTTAGGACAGTGAAGGGGTCAAAGTTGTCATCCATGGTGGTTTAGAGTAGTGAAAGGCTTAGTTTTTAGAGTCATGGTAGTCTAGGGCATTGAAGTGGTTATGTTTTGCATCTCTGGTGGTCTAGGGCAATGAAGGGGTTAATGTTAGAGTCCATAGTAAACTAACACAATAAAGAGGCTAAATTCAGCATCTCTATTTTGTTTAGGGTGGAAAAGGGATTAATTTTGGAGTTTATTGTCATCTAAGACAACAAAAAGGTGAAATTCATCATCTTTGGTGGAAAAGTGAAGGGGTCAATGTCTAGGGTAGTAAAGGGTCAATCTAGAATAGCAAACGTGCATAGAGATTCTGCAAGATAGAAGCACTATTTGTATTAATAAGCAGTTCTGAAGCCTTGGAAAGAAAAATGCCTGGCAAAATAATATACAATACAATATAATAATATACAATACAATATAATAATATATTTACCAAAGAATCCGGCAAAGACCACCAGGAGGAGAATAGTGACTGCCTTCATGGTGGAAGTGACTGGATTCAAGCCTCTTCTCAAATTGAGTCAAATGGAGTCAACACAGCTTAACTGGAGATCAGATACCCTGCACTGGATGCTGTGGCACAATATATAGCACCAGGTACAGCTGGAGGAGGTGATCTCATCCTATACTTGTTTGGTGCTTGGCAAAGAATAAATGATGCCGCTCATAAGATGATGTCAATCTCTTAGGACAACAGTCCTCAGGAAATTTACTTTGCAATTATCTAGCAGTTCTCTCTGCAAACATTTCTACCTATATTCATACCTTTCTTAACTGAACTTAAAGTGATAGTCACAACTTGAGCCTTTATTTGTATGACAAGGGGCCAGGCTGATGACCATCCTGCAAGGATGGTGCCGGAGATGGTTAAGGAGGAGAAGTAGATTCTTCCAGAAGATGCCTTTACTCAGCTCTGAGGACACTGGACTGCTTTGGGGCTCAAATTGAGGCACAGTCCTTACAGCCCCATAAAGGCTGTCAACGTGTTTCCAATCCATGCACATCCTGTAGCCAGGCAGTCACACGGCTTTCTGTCTGGTGCACCTCTTGCCCTCAGTCCACACACATATATGGAGCGCCCGTATCTCCTACTTCTGATGCCAGCTCAGACCACTTCAGCCCCTCTCTCTCTCTGTCTTTCAGGAGTGGCCTCTCAGACAGATCTTGGCACCTAGTCCCCCGACATCCTCTGATTTGCTCTCCAGGTCTCTATCAAGCTCTTTTTTGAGCGACTCTTATTTGTGCGCGTTTTCTGAACCGTGTCACACACAACCATTTTTATTAGTTCTGTCTCCTCTCCCCAGTTGGTTCCATGGAGCAAACAGCCCCAGCTACCCCCAGAGCTATGGGGTCACATACACAAAGATTGTATGTAACCAACATGGCAATATGGGTGGAAGTACCTGCTGCCATTAGTGAGCCCAACCACCACTAACCTCACAATACAAAAGAAGAAATATAAACCAAGCATAAGAGGACAAAGGAAAAGGAGTGTTGGTGATGAAGAAGACCATGGTCCCAAACTATGGTGGACATAAAACATGAATTCTCCAAAGTGACAATAAGTGAAGGCAGATGTGTAAAAAACTCCAACTTAATTGAAAAATGGTTGAAAACCAAAGTCATAACAACGGGCAAAATAGTCACATCACAATAAAATATCCACCTCATCGCTTAAGCTTTTTAAGCCCGGGACCTTTTAATCATAGCAGGTCTACGGTTCAGAATGGACGGGTTTAAAACATAAAGGTGGCCAAGTAGGCGGCATATTGTCCCATAGTGACTTCAGTTCCAAACATACCCAAGATTCTTGGTTGTCCAGTAATGGATTTTTTCCATGTAACGGTAGTAGATGCAACACTTGTAGATGTACAAATAAATTGGAGTCTTTTACGCATATACCTTCACTTCTTTTCACTTTGGTAAATACATGTTTTGCATTTTTACTTGTTGGCCCAGCAAAGAAGTGATTGACATTCTAGTATGACCGCACAGGATTTGAGTTTGGTGGTGAGCAGGGGCGTAACTAGAGAAGCCAGGGCCCCAAAGCAAACTTTTGGATGGGCCCCCCCCCCACCTCCCTGACCACGACCATGTACCAGGACATGCTGTTAGATAATGTAGATAATACAAGGGGCAAATATCTCACCATACAGCTCACCATCATACTGCTACCAATCAAATCCCACTATACTAAGACCAGCATTACCAATAACGCTATTACATAAGGACCTGATTATACCACCAGAACATGACCACAAATTACCACCACATAGTGACTGAATAAAACCCCTACACTATTACTGATCAGTACACAAAGACCAATACTGTCTAATAATAATAATATATAATAATATAGTGACCATATAGTGGTATATACCAGTGTACACAGGCTCTGCAGACTGTATATTACCTCCATACAGTGACCATATAGTGGTAGACACCAGTGTACACAGGCTCTGCAGACTGTATATTAACTCCATACAGTGACCATATAGTGGTAGACACCAGTGTACACAGGCTCTGCAGACTGTATATAACCACCATACAGTGACATATAGTGTAGACACCAGTGTACACAGGCTCTGCAGACTGTATATTACCTCCATACAGTGACCATATAGTGGTAGACACCAGTGTACACAGGCTCTGCAGACTGTATATAACCACCATACAGTCACCATATAGTGGTAGACACCAGTGTACACAGACTCAGCTGACATATAAGTCATTATAGTGCAGTTACATCTTGTGACTCACAGGTGACGTTTCTCTGACCAGTCGTTGACTTTCTCTTTTGTTCTGCATCCGGTCCAGTCCGCCATCTTGATGACATCTCCCGACCACTTGTACCTGGAGACTTAAACACAAATATATTAGAATCCTGACTTTTCCAGCACCTGCCCCCTTGGCTATATGGAATCCATTTAGGCAGGCAGGGTTTAGATAGGATATATGGGGCCCCAAATAGGCAAGGTTTAGGTAGCCAATAAAGTGCCCATATAGGCAGGCAGGGTTTAGGTAGCTCTAGGGAGGGATACAGGTAGACAGGGGTTAGGTGGGCTATAGGGGCCATATAGGTAGGGTTTTGGTAGCTAAAGGGGCCCTATATAAGTAGACAGGCAGGCTTGTGGGGGTATACGGCAGGCATGTGGGGCTGTTTAGGCAGGCACCTGGGGGCTGTATAGGCAGGCATATAGGGGGCTGTATAGGCAGGCATATAGGGGGCTGTATAGGCAGGCAGGCATATAGGGGGCTGTATAGGCAGGCAGGCATATAGGGGGCTGTATAGGCAGGCATATAGGGGGCTGTATAGGGCAGGCAGGCATATAGGGGGCTGTATAGGGCAGGCAGGCATATAGGGGGCTGTATAGGCAGGCAGGCATATAGGGGGCTGTATAGGAAGGCAGGCATATAGGGGGCTGTATAGGCAGGCATATAGGGGGCTGTATAGGGCAGGCAGGCATATAGGGGCTGTATAGGGCAGGCAGGCATATAGGGGGCTGTGTAGGGCAGGCAGGCAGGCATATAGGGGCTGTATAGGGCAGGCAGGCATATAGGGGGCTGTATAGGCAGGCATATAGGGGGCTGTATAGGGCAGGCAGGCATATAGGGGGCTGTATAGGGCAGGCAGGCATATAGGGGGCTGTATAGGGCAGGCAGGCATATAGGGGGCTGTATAGGGCAGGCAGGCATATAGGGGGCTGTATAGGGCAGGCATATAGGGGGCTGTATAGGCAGGCAGGCTGGGGGCAGGTAAAATAAGAAATCCCTTACTTACCTCGGTCCACGCTCCCCCGATGCGACGTCACCGCGTGCGCCCACGTGACCACAGAGCGCCGGCTGGGGATGTTGCAGAGTGGTGCGAACGGCGCTCCGTTCTGCTAGCTCCGGCCAGCGCTGCCTCTGAACGCTCGGGCCGTGGGGCCCGGGCGGTCAGAGGCGGGATGCGCCGGGCTCCGCGCCCGCCGCAGTGAACTGTTAAATTCACTGTCGGCGGGCATCGGAGCGGCATTACCGGGGTAGCGGACGCGGTAGCAGCTGCCCCGGGGCCCCCCTAATCGCAGGGGCCCCATAGCAACTGTTACCCCTGCTACCCCGGTAGTTACGCCCCTGGTGGTGAGCACTGTTTGAACTTTCCATATAATGGTCTAAGATGGTCAATGCGTGAGGCCCAAAGTATTGTCGGTATGTTCTGAATAAAAGAGTTGGCTCTATAGGGTGCTGACAAGTAAACTATGTGAAGGTGCCTTCCTCAGGTCTGCTAGAGGTGCCCACAGTACTTGAAGTGCTAGCACCTCAGGAAGCGCCGGATCGGGCGCAGCTGGGGGGAGGCGCAGCATGACTCCGCATGCAGGGACCTGCGCGTCATGGCGGCGCGAGTGGGCGGAGCCCGGGGGACGGTTAGTGAGCGCCGAAAGCCCGGGAAAATCAGTTGGTGCGGCGCTCTGAGAGAGCGACCCTCCCTCCCACCCGATATGTCTTTGCGTAAGGTGTGGGGGAGAGAATGTGGATAGTTTGTGTTTGTTAGGTGTCATAGTAGCTTTTGGCGGCAGGGATCCTTGGAGCTGGTGGTACAAATTGGTGTGAGGGAGTCATAAGGAGGTTGATTCCCTCGGTTTATGGTGGATTAAGTTGCTCTGGCGAAGGTGGGGGGCTCCTGAAGGGGAAAGTCCCTGGGAGCCGGTTATCAGTGGTGCCATTAATATGGCTTTGGTGCCCCCAAGCCAGTGGGTGCGGCTGGGGGTAATGGTCGTTGTTTAACTATTTGGTCGCCAGATCTTTTAGCTTCAAGGACCCCTGCCCCAGGACTGGAGAACTGCACCATTATCTCTATGATTGTTAATTTATTCCGTTATGTTTACAGATGGTTATATATATTTATATGGAGGATTTAAGAATAAAAGTTTGCAATTTCTTTTATGATTTATATGTTTGTATGTTAATAAAATGGCTGCTGTGGCCAATTTAATCCAACCTGTTGTCTATTGTTCTTAAGCAATGGGGGGGAGGTTGGACTATTGGGCGTAATGAATCTGTGGGGGATGATTTGGCCAGCAGTCATCATTAAGTTGGGGGGGGGGGGAGAAAATGAAGGTTAATTTGGATAACATTGCACGGTCTCTGCGGTGCGCTAGGGTCATACATGTACAGTAGATACTAATTGACAGGTGACAAGGGTCACAATGTTGGTCAAGTTAGTGCTGAGGGTCCAGTGTTACAGACGCTCCTCACAGTTGAAGAAGGCCAAGTGCTATTGAGAAGAGTAAATAACCTTAAACCTTTGGACGCGATAATGCCCAGGGAGATGGTGGCAGCGGTGTTTGTTACTAGTGCCCAAGGAACCCATAGCACAGGAGATGCACTGACAGATTGAGCCAGCTTCATTGCGCTCACTGTGCTTAAAGAGAACCTGTCACATAGGTGATGCCCCCTTGCTGAGGACAGCACAAGCTAGTGTCAGACCTGCTGTTTCCAGCGCTGTGTCCATTATTCTGTAAGATGCTGCAGATTACTGCTCAAATTTGCAGCCTGTTCTGCCACAGATGAGCGCAGCGTATTCATGAGCAGGTGTTATCTCCACCCACCCCTGGCTAGCCCCATCCTCCTGTCGGTTACTCACAGGTTTCTACCTATTCAAAGTAAAAGGTTGGGTGGAGCTAGTCATTGGTGGGCGGAGTTAACACCTACTCATGAATACGCTGGACTCATCAGCATACCTCCCAACTGTCTTGATTTGGCCGGGACATTCACGAATCTGGAGGTGTGTCCCGGCGTCCCCAGTCAGGAGCTTAAAGTCCCAACTCTCAGATCTGCAATGGCAGGGAGGTTTGGCCACGCCCCCTCTGTACTGTGCTGCCACAAGCACACACACTCCTGCTCACAGAGTACTTAGGTTGAGCGGGAGTGTTTCCTATTGGTGCACAGCCAGGCAGTGTTTCTGGCTCCTCCCCCTCAAGTTCAGTGAGTCTCCAGCAGCTCTGTGTTGTCTATGATACAATGCATCACCTCCTGCGCTCTGCAGCATGTCCTGGGCTCTGCAGCATGTCCTGGGCTCAGCAGCATGTCCTGGGCTCAGCAGCATGTCCTGGGCTCTGCAGCATGTCCTGGGCTCTGCAGCATGTCCTGGGCTCTCCAGCATGTCCTGGGCTCAGCAGCATGTCCTGGGCTCTCCAGCATGTTCTGGACTCTGCAGCATGTCCTGGGCTCTGCAGCATGTCCTGGGCTCTCCAGCATGTCCTGGGCTCTGCAGCATGTGCTGGGCTCCCCCAGAGGGTCCTGGGTCTCCAGCAGTCTGGGCTCTAAGCTTTTTGGGTCAGCGTGTCCTGGGCTTCCAGCATGTCCTGGGTCTGCGCTGCCCGGGGCTAGCGATGCCTGGGTCTCCAGATGTTCTGGATTCTGCAGTTGTCCTGGGCTCTGCAGCATGTCTGGGCTCCGCTTGTCTGGACTCTGCGCATGTCCGGGCTTCCGATGCCTGGGCTCTCGCTGTCCTGGACTTGCAGCATGTCCGGGTTCGATGTCCGGGTTGTGGGAAATCTCCGCCATCCTTTGGGAAAATTGTTTACTGTGTTTGCCCTTAATTTGCCCTCGTAAGGGGGGGATCTTTTTGTCTCAGCTGGGTGTTTTGTTTCCTTTTTCCCTGTTGCCAGTTTATAAACCCCCTAACCCTGTCTCATTGCTTGAGTATTGTTTTAAAGCCCCCTGCTGTGCAGTCCTTACCTGGAATTTGCTTTCCTTTGTTAGTTCCCCCTTTGCGGTTTCCCCTGAAATCTGTCCCTTTTATCGTCAATGTGCTTCTCTGACCTTGCCGGGGATCCAGTCTACTCTCGTGCCTTGTTCCATTTTAATCTGTTTCGCGTCCCCAGCAGCCCAAAGCCATTGGTTTAGCTGTATCCACTGTATGTGACGGATACTAAAGCCTAAAAAAGGGTCGCTGGGGGGTGTTCGGGCCGCTTAAAACAGCTTCAACTGTATGGCTAACATGGCACCGGATGAAGCATTGAAAAATTTAAAGTGATGTTACGAAGGCCGGGAGGTCATAAATCCAAGTTTTTGGACAAGCGACCCAAAAGGAACTCGCGAAACAGTGCACGCATTATCCGAAGGATGTTCCACCTGGGGTAAAGTTTGGGACCACCACTTCGGTGCCTGTCATGAGCCCGAAATTCCCACCTTCAGATTCGGCGGAGATCGTGAAAAATTTCCGGGTTTTTCCCTCAATAAATGTAGGCTTATTTCGACGCAAACCCTGCGCAAATTTCCTACAGACGACGAAGGTCCTGTGTTTATTATGCTGCTGCCCCACAAAGCCATTCCCTGGGTTTGTCCCTTTAATTGAGACTAAAGACCCCCGGGCTGAAACCTGGAGGAGTTCATCGACGCCTGAGTCAGATGTTTGCGCCCCCAATCGGGGTGCTAGCTAAAGCTGCAAATATTCCCCTTGCGCCAGGGAAACGCCCCTTTCCCGGTATGCCTGGATTTTAAAGAGGTGGTCAGTCGACACCAAGGGAAATGAGCACAAAAATTGTTTTTTTCAGGAAGGATACGCAGTACAGTAAAAGATGAACTTGCCCGTGCAGGGCCCCTTCAGGTTTGGATCCCTTCATTAATCACTGATCCAAAATCGATCCCGAATGTTGAACGACGACAGGGGGGTGGGCTGCCTAAATTTTGATATAACAGTCCCGGACAGTCCCTGCCGCTTTCTAAGGAACCCAAGGAAATGCAGGGGCCCAGGAATTGAGCCTATGAAAGTGGTTTCCATGTAAACGTGAGAGTAGAAAGAAGGGAGCAGGCTCCGGGAAAGTCTTTGCTTCTATTGGGGAAATTTGGGACCACTTCCTTATCAACTCCCCTAGCCGTCCACGGGACTGGTGGCACCATTAGGGACCACGATAGTCAGAGAAGAATCAATTGCTTCAGAAACAGCTTTCTGAAAACCAATTATCCATTCTATCTCATCGGTGGCCCCTCATATTAAAAAAGAAAAAAAGATTCTTACTTCCTTTCCCCATCAATTTCCGGGTTAACTCTCAATGGGTTTTTACCTCGCTATGGTAGACTCGGGGGCAAGTGGAAATTTTATGGACCTGTTTTTTTTGCTCAGAAGCTGGGGTTAAATTTCGGGAAAGCTTCACCGGGGTAATGGAAACAGTAGATGGTCCCCCTGAAATCGGGGCCCAGGGCCGAGCAGAACCCTTGAGATCTTTTTGACACCCCTCATCTGAAGTCCTGTTTTTCCCTATTGATCTTTCCCACATTCCCTGTATCCTGGGCCTCCCCTGGCTACAAGCACAGAACCCATATCAACGGAAAACCAGGGAGAAAGCTTCCCGGAGGTTTCCCTCGCTCACTTTGAACAAAGCCCGAAAGCCCCAGCTAAGAAAATAAAAAGTGGCTACCCCGGAATCAGGGAATTTGCGGACATCTGCAGCAAACAGAATGTAGACAAGCTCCCCCTGTAATAGATAGTAGCCTCAAAGGGGCTTCCTGTCTTGGGGGGGTTCAAAATTATCTTAAAAATAACAAAAGGTGCACCGAGAAAACAAAATCAAACATGCCCTGTTGTGTGAAAGTGCTTTTGATTTTTTTCACAAAATGGTGGTTTTTTTTACCTTTGAAAATGGTAGTAAGGGCATCACATGTTGTGGTTGAGGGTCTATTGGCATGCCTTATCTATGGACCCTCCTCACAGCTTCGGGAAATGTTGAACACGGGTGAAACTTTGAATAGGCGCCATCTTGGATTACACGACGATTTTAAAACAAACTACTACAGGCACCCATTTTTTTTAAAACCTTTAAATGACAAAAGATATAACTACAGTTTTTACATGTGTACTATATAAGTATGCCCCCTATTATGTTATAATATTACATATATATGTTATGTGAAGTATATATAACAAATACTTAAAAATGAGCAAAAAGGATCCACTTAAAACCTTTGTTCCCATAAAACACCCCACCCCGACCTATGATTGCCCAATAGACTTGTTTCCCGGGGTGAACTATACCTTTTGGAAAAATTTCCCCCCCTTGGCGGTCCTAAATTTAAAAACCCCCTAAGGACTACAAGAAGAAATCTGGAAAGGGGGTTTCTCCCCCCCATCTTCCTCACCAGGGGGGGCTCCATTTTCTTTTTAAAGAGAAGGAGGTTCCTTAAGCCCTTGCTTTGACTCAGAGAATTTAACAAAATTCCATAAAAAACCCGTTATCCTCTACCATGACCCCTGAGCTACTGGAAAGGGTGCAAACATGCGAAGATTTTTTCCCAAATTTCTACGAGGGCCTATAACTTGGTTCAAATCGATCGGAGTGAATGGAAAACTGCCTTTAGGTCCGTTTGGACATTTAAAATTTTGCGTGATGTTTTTTGGCTTTGTAAGCTCTGCATTTTTAAAAATTTCGTCAATGACATTTGAGACCTCCTGGATCAATTATAGTCATTTATCGGATGATTCTGATTTTTCCAACTAAAGGAAAAAACCCCAAAAGGAACATGTGAAGCTTGTTCTGGAGAGGCAAAAGAGGAAAACCCAATTTTACATCAAGATTGAAAAGGTGAATTTCTAGCCCGGATCCAATTCCTTGGTTAATAATTTCATATGGTTACAAATGGACTCTAGAAAAATTAAAGAAAAATAGACTGGCCTACCCCAGAAAAACATAAAGGTGCCAAGTTTCTTTGGTTTTCCCAAATTTAAAAGACGTTCTCGGGAAATTTCTCAAAATAATCTCCCCAAATACACAGTTGCAAGAAGAGAAATGCTTTTGTTTGGTTCCTAAGCCAAAAACCCTTTTTTCTCTCTTAAAGGCCAAGTTCATACACCCCGGGGTGTTAGTTCATCCTGCCCCAAAAATCGCCTTCTTTGGGGAAAGTAGATGTTTAGACTGTGCTGTGGGGGTATTCTGTCTAAAGAAGGGAGAAAAGATTTTATTACATCCTTGGCTTTTTTCCCTCCGACGTTTATACCCCACTGAGGGGAAATTTGATGTGGGGAATAAGAACATTGTACGTTGCGCTTTTAAAAAATGGAGACTCATCTTCGGGGAACCTCACAGCAATAATTGTATCACGTACCGTAATCTGGAATTCGTTAGATCAGGGCCCCAAATGTCTATTCCTCGCCAAGCTCGCTGGGGTATTTTTCTCAAAAGTTCAACTTTGTAATCTCTTACAGGCCTGGATCCCGTAATGGCAAGGCGGATGCTTATCAAGAATTTCTCCCAAAGTTCCCCTCCCATTTCCCCTAAGAACATGTTCCTGGGTCTAATGTTGTGGGATAATCAATAATAAAAAAATTGCTTTAAAAGGGTAAAACCTAACATAAAAACTATAATGTAGGAAATTTTTAAAAAAAATACCCGGGGCAATAAACCCCAAAATTTTAAATAAAATTCTGGGTTTGTTTTTATTAAATTTTCCAAAAAAGGGGTTGGCGCAGGAACTTTTTTCCCGTTCTTTTTCCCCAAATTTTTGGTGTAAAAAAGTATTGAATCTTGACATTTTGGGGTCAAAACCCCCCGTCTTCACAACTTTTTACAAAATTTGCCGGTTTCCCCCTGGGGGTTTTTATACCAGGGCCCTTTTTTTTAATCACCACCTCTTTTTTAAGAAACCCTTCTTCTTAGTTTTAAAAATCACCAAAGGTGCACATTTATTCTTTGGTACCGGGACCCTTCAAAGGAAGTGATCATTGTTCAAATGTTTTTTTCGTCTTCTGGTGTTCCGGATGGGAATTATCTGGTCGTGGGGTGCAGTTACATACAAAATTTTGGCGGAGTTTTTGTTAGCACTTAACATTTTATTAATCTATCAACCGCCCCTTTTACCCCCAATTAAAGACGAATGAGCACAAATCGACCCGGAACAGTACTGCGATGCTATATTTGTCACCCCACAAGATGACTGGGGTTTATTGCTTCCTGTGGGCGAATTTTGTTCAATAATTCCAAATGCTTCCACCAAACGACTCCTTTTTTTTGCAAAATTTGGGTTTTACCATCCAAATATTCCTCCCAAATTCCCTGCTGTTCCCCATTTTTCCGCTGCTGGGAAAGGATCTCTGCTTTACAGCAAAAATTACAGCTACTAAAGGAAACACTAGAGAGGGCTCAAGAAAAAAAAAGAAGTGGCAGAAAAATGTAGGGCCCGCCCAAAAATTTTTAAAATGGGGGATAAGGTATGGTTTTCACCGAATTTGAAAAATTGAGTCCCTTCCCAAAATGGGACAGAAGTTTGTGGGCCCTATAAGATCTTAAAATAATCAGTCCGTAGCTGTTGGCTCAAAATCCACCCTAGAAAATCCCCCCTGTTTTTTTTTGTGTTTGCTAAAACCTGCCTGCCCAAAACCCCCTTTGGGGCGTGTTTTCCTCCTCCTGTGCAGTAGAGATTGAGGGCAAGAAAAAAGTTTGTTGTGGACAAAAACCCGGACTGAGAATTTTTTAGAAACCGCTACAATACCTCATTAAGTGGGAAAGGGTTTGGGACCCAAAAGTTTATGGGAACCAGTGGTAACATCAAAAGCTCCCGATGTAAGACAATGTCAGGTTCGTCCAGAGGCCCCCGGGTTTAGGTGGGAGTAAAAAGTAGGAAACTCTGCCATACCCTTGGAACTTGTTTACTGTGTTTGCCTTAGTTTGCCCTCAGTCAAAATGGTGGATGTTTTTTAGCTGGGTGCCATCTTTTTTCCGTTTCCTTTTTAAAAATTTATAAACTCCCAAGGGGCCCGATCTCCTTTCTTGAGTATTGTGTTAAGTCTGCTGTGCAGTCCTCTAGGCTGGAACTTGCTTTCCTTGTTGTTCCCACCTTTGCGGTTTACCCTGAAACTCTGTACCTACATATCGCTCAAAATGGTTCTCCTGACCTTGCCGGATCCGTCTACATCTTGCTGCCCCCTGTTCCGTCTACATCTGTCTTCGCTGTGCCAAAACCAGTCCCAAACCCTTGGATTCCAGCTGTATCCACTAGTATCGTGACACCTGGGCTCTGCAGCATGTCCTGGGCTCTCCAGCATGTCCTGGGCTCTCCAGCATGTCCTGGACTCTGCAGCATGTCCTGGGCTCTGCAGCATGTCCTGTACTCTGCAGCATGTCCTGGGCTCTCCAGCAGTCCCCGGGGTTCTTCCAAACTACAAATAAGCGTTAAAAACTCTGCCCCCGGCAAGGTTTATGTGCCTAGTTTTAGGGGGCTGGTGCTGCACTAAAATCATGTTTCATATTTGACCCCCGGTCCATCAGTGTCACTATACTGACCCCAGTATCCGGTCCTTATTGACCCCAGTCCCCATCTGTCACTGTTGACCCCAGTCCACATGTTCACTATATGACCCCAGTCCATCAGTGTCATATACTGACCCCCTCCTCACGTGTCACTATATGACCCCAGTCCTCACGTTTCATTTTACGACCCGTCCCCTTTATCTGTACTTACTGACCCCAGTCCTCACGTGTACTATATGAAACCCCGTCATATCTGTCACTATACTGGGCCCCGTCCATCACGTGTCACTTATCGACCCAGTATACGTGTCAATATACGACCCCCGTCCCTCATGTGTCTATTGCCCAGTCCCTCAGGTATTACTGACCCAGTCCATATCTGTCACTTACTGCCCCAGTCCCACGGTCCTATCTGACCCAGTCCATATCTGTACTATATGACCCCGTCCTATGGTCACTACACCGACCCGTCCTCACATGTCCTATTTCTGACCCAGTCCCTCCGTGTCACTATACTGACCCGGATCATTGTCCTATACTGACCCCGTCCATATCTGTCACTATGCTGCCCCGCCATCAGTTTACTTTGCCCCCCTCCATCATGTGTCCTATGCTGCCCCTCCATCAGTTCCTATCTGTCCATCACGGTCCTATAGGCCCAGTCCATCACGTGTCATACACCGACCCCCCGTCCATCACGTTCACTAACTGACCCCAGTCCATCATCTGTCACTTAAAAGACCCAGTCCATTGTGCACTTCGACCCAGTCCCTCTGTGTCCTTTTTTGACCCCAGTCCCACGGTCACATATGCCCCCTCCATCATTGTCCATAGCTGCCCCCGTCCCTCAGTGTCACTATATGCCCCAAATCCATACGTGTCATATATGACCCCATCCATCTGTGTCCTATCTGACCCCGTCCATCACGTGCGCTATACTGACCCCCGCCCTAAGGTATACACCGACCCCAAAATCCATACATGTTATATATGACCCCAGTCCCTCACGTGTCCCTTACTGACCCCAGTCCCTCATCTGTCACATGCTTTACCCAGTCCATCAGTGTACTATATGCCCCGTCCTTTTAAAAGTCACTATGTGACCCCGTCCAATCAAGTTCATCAGACCCCCCGTCCATCCATGTCACTATACTAAAACCCCGTCCATCACGTGCACTAACCGACCCGTCCCTCCTTTTCACTTTAAAGCCCCAGTCCCCAGTTGGGCCTATACTGACCCAGTCCATATGGTCTCTGTAGTGGCGGTATATTTTAGTCACTATATGCCTTATATAGCCCCCACAGAACTTTATTTAAGCTATTTGTTGGATTTTTATTAAGCAAAAACATTACTTTTATAAATTTAAAAATTTATAGACCCAGTAACGCCGCGGTTGTGTTGCCGCTGGTCTGCTGCAGGGGTGGGGCATGATTATGTGAGGTGAGGCCTGGTTAGAGGTCTGTCCTTTGTGTGATGTCATAAGGTTGGGCGTGGTTAGGGGTGTGGCACGGTATGATGTCATGTACCTGGGTGTGGTTAGAGGCGTTTTCTGATGTGTGCCTCTTTTCAGTCTTTAAAAGTTGGGAGTTATGCATCTGTGGCAGAACAGGCTGCAAACTGCTAGATTTGAGGAGTAAATGCTCTGAAACTGAGCATCTTACAGAATAAGAGACAGAGCACTGGAAGCAGCAGCACTTATGTGACAGGTTCTTTTTAAGGTATTTCAGGCAAGTGCATATAACCCCCGAGGAGATCGGTGGACAACTCCTGAAAAAAGTACAACTGAAGTGTACAGTACTGAGACCAAGTGAGCTGACAGCGGTGATAAAGATACTGAGGTAGTAGCCACATTACTTCTCCTAGAAAGACAAAACACTATGGGTGACATGTATATACGGGGTTGCACTAGTATTCTGGATGTATCAGCAGGCACACTCCAAAAGTAGGCGCATTAGGCGGCAGCCGCAGCACTTTGTAATGCACCCAAGATGTGGGGCGTTCTGGGGTCGTCACACCACAAAAGCATGATTCTACATATTCATGACTGGGGAATGGCAACACTAGGCGCATTACTGCTGGAACAGTCAGACCAAGGTACAAGGGGTTTACCTGAACCTGAGGTGTCGAAAGGCAGAGGAAGAAGAAAGAGAAAGCTAGAGGAAGAAAGCAAGAGGCATGTGCAGTATGTGCAGTCATGTACAATAGCTGTAAGGTGGGCCTCAAGAGTCAACTCTACTAGCGGGCCCCAAGAATCAACTTCACTGATGGGCCCCATGAATCAACTCCACTGGTGGGTCCTAAGAATCAACTTCACTGGTGGTCTCTGAAAACCAACTCCACTGGTGGGCCCCAAAAATCTATTCAACTGGTGAGCCCCAATAATCAACTCTACTGGTGGTCCCAAGAATCAACTTCACTGATGGGCCCCAAGAATCAGCTCCACTGGTCAACCCCAAGACTCAACTTCACTGGTCAAGCCCAAGACTCAACTTCACTGGTGGGCCTCAAGAAGCATCTCCACTCCCCAGTCCAACAATGGGTCCACCTGACAAATTATACCGCTTTCTTGAATGCTGTCTACAACCCCTCTTAAAGTTTTGCATATTACTATGGGCAGGGGCGTAACTAGAAATGGCAGGGCCCCATAGCAAACCTTTCAAAGGGGTCCTCCCCTCCGGGTCCGTAAAAAAAAACTTATCACGTTTTCCATCAAGAATAACGGAAAAAATAGTGTACACCAGACACATCCCGCACACAGGTCACATCCCGCACACACAAGACACACGCTAGACACATCCCGCACATGCCACTCACACACTAGACACATCCCGCACATGCCACTCACACACTAGACACATCCCACAGACACTGGTCACAAGCTAGATCCCCCATAACAGTGTGTCATCCACAGATCCTTTCAATCATAAAGTAGGACTTTTTCTTAACTTTTTCACAAGTATGAAGCAACACTAGACAGATCCCCCACTGTCCATTAGTAACAAACTTCTATTGATATGTTGCTTACAAATAAGACACGTAATCAATATATTTTCAAACTTCACTCTGTATTAAAACTTCAATCGTCATTATTTCAAGAAGAACTGTGCAATATAAGCATTAATACTTTTTCATTCATTTTATAGAACCTTCTTGGCATATATTTTTGTTCAGCCTTAAAGTAAGTTCGTATAGCAGCATTTATAAGTCCTTTTAGCATATATTAAGCTTATAATCCATTTGGATAGCACAGACAATGTAGCAGTAAGTGGGAATACTTATCAGAGATGGTGCTCAGCCCGCGACGTTTCGAGGGATTTACCGACACTGAACCCTCTTTGTCAAGCATGTGAGTAACGATGTGCCTCCCCTTCCTTTTATACATAGTCTCATTAGCTACGTATGTGTATTGTAAATATCCATTTTAAAATCTAATGTTACTTTATTTATAAATCGCACACCTATATTCTAATTTAAAACCGATTATAATGTATATCAAGACACATTTAGTACTCGTAGCACCATCTCTGATCAAAGAAATGTACTCCAACGGCATTCTTCGTTCAAACCTTTGGTCAGGGCTTCCAATTTTGTGATCCAATAAACCTCTCGCTGTAGTAACCGCTTGGTAATTGTTGTCTGATCACTGCCCTCGACTTTTTCCAGCACACGCCATTTAAGTTCGCTGACATTGTGTCTATATTTTGCAAAGTGTCTAGCGACTGAGGTTTCGCCAAATTTCTTTTTTTCTTTTTCTTCTTTACCTTTAATATTCCCTGTATTTTCTCTATTTTGGGATTACATTTTTGATTTAAATAGCCTGATTTGAGATCAATGTTCATTGAGTCTTACTTTAATCGCCCTAGTAGTTTGACCCATATATACAGAGCCACAAGGGCACTTCAGCATATATACAACATTGCAAGTATTGCAGGTGAAATATCCTTTGATTGGGATAGTATAACCTTTCATTGGGTGGGTGATATTTTCTCCTCGTATTATACTAGTGCAATTTTGACAAGAAAGACATGCAAAGGTGCCCTTTTTCTGTGTACATAAGACTTCTTGTCTGGTACGTTGTTTATTCAAGTCTGAATGTATAATATAGTTATGGATAGATTTTCCTTTCTTATATATGAATTTTGGATATTCACGAAACAGTTGTCCATACTGTGCATCATTTTGTAATAATTTCCAATGTTTGATAATGGGTTTTTTTTCACTAATTTTGCATGACTATCATATGTTGAGAAAAAAAACTAACCCTAGATTTATTAAAATCTTTCTTATTAGATCTCTTCAAACATTCTTCTCTAGGAATGCTCTCTACTTCATCTGCTATTTTTTGGACTTCGTCAAAAGGGTAACCTCTTTCTACAAATTTTTTCACTAATATTTTTTATTTTTTACAAATTCCTTATTTGAAGAGCATATTCGCTTAGCTCTTAAAAATTGTCCTTTTGGTATAGCCTTAATTACTGTTGGTGAATGTTGACTTTCATAGTGCAAAATATTGTTTTTATCTATTTCTTTAGTGTATAATGTGGTAACCAATTTATTGTTATTCTTTGTTATACATGTATCCAAAAAGGTGACACTTGTTAGATTTTTAGTTAGTGTGAATTTTAACAACGGGTGTATATTATTAATATATTCAACAAAAACATCTAGCTCTTCCTCCAAACCCTTCCATAGGAGGAACACGTCATCCACATACCTCAGCCAGCACTTAATGTGCTGACTGAGAGTACTTTGGAGGACGTACTCTGTGTCCATGGCTTCCATATAAATATTTGCGTAACTTGGAGCAACAGGGGACCCCATCGAGGTCCCCTGCTCCTGTAAGAAGAACCTGGACCCAAATCTAAAGTAATTTTTATTCAGTACCACCTCGATTAATGTCACAAGAAAGCCTATCAAATTATTGGGTAAATTATGGTCAAGTATTAATTTTGAATGGCCAGCTTCAATTCCCTCTGTTTTAGATATGTTTGTATACAGACTTTTCACGTCTAACGTACAAAGAAAAGTGACATCCTCAGTTGTAAAATTTTTAATACTTTTTAAAAAAGTGTCCTGTGTCTTTAAGACACCGTGGAAGGTTTTCGACGATTTTTTGTAGAAAGCTATCTACATAGGCTGCTATAGGTTGTAACACTGAACCTACTCCTGATACGATGGGACGACCTGGGGGCGATATGAGAGACTTATGAATTTTAGGAACCAGATATAAGACTGGGAATCTTGGATTTTCTACTGTTAGTGACTTATAAACAGCTTGACTAATGATGTTTTGTTCAAACGCTTCTTTTAATATTATATCTATTTCTTTTTTTATTTCATCTGTTGGATCCTTTTTTAATTCTTTATAGACCTCTGTATCATTTAGTTGGTTTTCTGCTTCCATGATATACATGGTTTTATCCATGAGGACTGTGGCTCCCCCCCTTATCCGCTTTTTTAATCACAAGGTCTTTGTTTGTTTGCATTCCTCTGAGTGCCTGTCGTTCTTTTTTGCTAATGTTCGTTTTCATATTATATTTCTCAACTGTGTGCCATTTTTCAGTTACTTCATTCTTCACTATTTGTTGAAAGGCAGTTAATAGTGGACTGTTAATCTCGGGATCGTATGTGCTTCTCTTCATACACTTAATGGGAACCTCTTTGTTTGACTGCGATTTATCTCGAAATTGCATTTTTACTCTTATATTCCGACAAAACTTAAAAAAATCAACTTTGAAGTCAAAAATATTTAGATGTTGTTGCGGGACAAAGTTCAGTCCTTTATTTATGATACTTTGTTGTTCTATAGTGAGTGTTTGTGATGATAAGTTGACCACCAGATCATGCCACTCACATACTAGACACATCCCACAGACACTGGTCACACGCTAGATCCCCCATAACAGTGTGTCATCCACAGATCCCCCATAACAGTGCGTCATCCACAGATCCCCCATAACAGTGTCATCCACAGATCCCCATAACAGTGCGTCATCCACAGATCCCCCATAACAGTGTCATCCACAGATCCCCCATAACAGAGTGTCATCCACAGATCCCCCATAACAGTGTCATCCACAGATCCCCCATAACAGTGTCATCCACAGATCTCCCATAACAGTGTCATCCACAGATCCCCCATAACAGTGTCATCCACAGATACCCCATAGCAGTGTCATCCACAGATTCCCCCATAACAGTGTTATCCACAGATCCCCCATAACAGTGTCATCCACAGATCCCCCATAACAGTGTCATCCACAGATCCCCCATAACAGTGCATCATCCACAGATCCCCCATAACAGCGTCATCCACAGATCCCCATAACAGTGCATCATCCACAGATCCCCCATAACAGTGTCATCCACAGATCCCCCATAACAGTGCATCATCCACAGATCCCCCATAACAGTGCATCATCCACAGATCCCCCATAACAGTGTCATCCACAGATCCCCCATAACAGTGTCATCCACAGATCCCCCATAACAGTGTCATCCACAGATCCCCCATAACAGTGCATCATCCACAGATCCCCCATAACAGTGCATCATCCACAGATCCCCCATAACAGTGTCATCCACAGATCCCCCATAACAGTGTCATCCACAGATCCCCCATAACAGTGCGTCATCCGCAGACCCCCCATAACACCGTGTCATCCACAGATCTCCCATAACAGCTTCATCCACAGATCCCCCATAACAGTGCATTATCCAGAGAGCACCAATAACAGTGCGTCATCTACAGATCCCCCAAAACAGTGCATCATCCACAGATCCTCCCATAACAGTGTCATCCACAGATCCCCCATAACAGTGTCATCCACAGATCCCCCATAACAGTGTCATCCCCAGATCTCTCATAACAGTGTTACCCACAGATCCCCCATGACAGTGTCACCCACAGGTCCCCCATAACAGTGTCATCCACAGATCTCCCATAACAGTGTCATCCACAGATCTCCCATAACAGTTAATCATCCATAGATCCCTCATAACAGTGTCATCTACAGATCCCCCATAACAGTGTCATCCACAGAACCCCCATAACAGTGCATCATCCACAGATCCCCCATAACAGTGCATCATCCACAGATCCCCCATAACAGTGCATCATTCACATATCCTCCATATCAGTGTCATCCACAGATCCCCAGAACAGTGCGTCATCCATAGATCTCCCATAAGTGTCATCCACAGATCCCCATAACAGTGCATCATCCACAGATCTCCCATAACAGTGCATCATCCACAGATCTCCCATAACAGTGCGTTATCCAGAGATCACTAATAACAGTGCGTTATCCACAGACCCCCATAACAGTGTCATCCACAGATCCCCTATAACAGTGTCATCCACAGATCCCCCATGACATTGTATCATCCACAGATCCCCCATAACATTGTGTCATCCACAGATCCCCCATAGCAGTGCATCATCCACAGATCCCCCATAACAGTGTCATCCACAGATGTCACATAACTTACTTTTTATCCATTATGCAGCTGATGCCAAAGCTGACGTCTCCTCACCCCCATGACTCCCTGGCACTGCCACCATTGTGTATTTAAACAGCAATTAATCGGAGTGTTTGATCACCCTCCGGGGAAACGTCTTTGAGAGAGATTTCCAGATTTTACTGTTTCATCTACTGTATATTGTATCTATTTGCCTTTCCACTATCGGCATGACAAACCTGTACTGCTGCCTATGTCAGTACACCCAGCTTTCCCAGGAACAGATGTGACCAGGACTGATGTACACAGAATTCGATGGGGCTCTAGTCCATCTTCTTATTGCTGTGACTGCATTCAGATTCAGGGGTGTCATTAGAATTTATAGCAACACGGGAAGTCAGAAAACTGAAACAGCAGTGATATCTGTCTGTCCCCTGATGTCACTATTCATCCTTACAAACCAACAATCACTGTGTAGGTGACACTTGTCAGAGTAATAAGTTATTATACTTACTACTCCGAGAAGGGTCACATCTTTGGGTGTTGCAAGCTGGCCACCGCGGGAGAGCAATGATGAGTCACAGATTGAGAATCAAAATCACTTTGCGAGCAAAAGCCCTCAGACCTTTAATTTATAGACAAATTGTGACATGAAAGGAAAAGGTTAAATGACAAGCCCACCCTAACCAATGGGAATACAGTATGGGTGTGAATAATCATTGGTAAGCATTAATATTCATACTTCTTACTGGGCAGTGTCCAAGATTAATTAAACTTCAAACAAAATCCATAAATCCTTTATATGTGTCAAACTAAAGAGAAACATTTCATTACTTTGTAGGTGCCCAAATGGTATCAGGGTTATTCCAGTTCAGCCTCCAATTATAATTGGACATCTGCACTTATCTCAAAACATTGCATGAAAACAAGATCTTTTCCCACTAGTGTGTCCTTCGCACCCTGGCACCACCAATTCATTGCCAAGTTTTCAGTATACAAGAAACATCTTTAGGATACACAGGGAAAGAGACAAAGAACAAAGAAATAAAGACAAAATGGAGTCAGTTCAGGCCTAGACAACATGTCTATATTTACTCTAACAATTCCCCAATATTTTTTTTCTTTATTTTATTTTTCGCATGTTTCTTTCTTTCGCGCAGCATTCCTTAACTACATTTATCCCCGCGGCGAGCGGATAGGGCGAACCATTCGCTAACTAAAACTGCTTGAAATCATGAGATTACCAAAATAAATACAATTTCTGGAAAGTCTATGGTTGTGGCTTCAAACATCTGTGGCATCTGGCGGTTCCCTTTTATCCGGGAGACTCTGTTTACCATGCAGACTTGCACATAGGACTGTCTCAGTAGGCGTAGACTTGCAGTCCTGCAGGTGAAGCCCAGTGGCAGCCTTGACATAAGTTGTCTGGGGAATTGAAGTAACTAGCTTTACTTTCTCAGTGATCAACAAATTCTTAATTTCTGATGAAAAGAAATTTCAGAATTAATAATCTTTTCATATCGAAACAAAATAAGTAGTTCAGCCAGAACATTATATAACATCCATAGTATTCTCTTTAAATCAATATAATAACAACATTCAGGTCCTCCTACTGAACACATACTTCATATACTGTATCTATATGCTATTGTCTTTTATACCTCTCATGTGGAATCAAAATCTGCCATCTTGGCCTTATTGAACCACACAATAGGAGAAATGTGGACTCATTTGTCTAGTCTTTAAAGAACTCACTCAACTAAGCAGTACACATAACCTCCCGCATTAGTTCAATGAGGGTGATTTTCAGACACAGTATACATTTTCCTTCTATAGGAGAGCATATGCACAACCAATAATCAATAAGGTAAATAACTTAAAACATAATTTCACAATAGTTGGTAAAAAATAAGTCATCAACAACTACGAAACCTTAATGTCTCCAAAGATCTGACAACCAGCATCAATATGAAAAGTCAATGTGTCATATTGATGACTTATCTTAAAATTTGGAGGTCCTCTGCTGATGAGATGTTTGTATCTGGTGGTTCTTTCCCTTCCACCTTGACAGACATTGAAGTAGTCATTCACATCTGGTACAGGCCTCCAAATTAGACATTCAATTCCCTTATTGCAGTTTGCAAGATTTAACCAAGGAACAAAATAAGAAGAAATCATCATCATCAGTCAATCATGCATTTGCTTTACTCCATTTTCCCCATGAACCATCCTTCTATTTCCTTTTCATGTATCTCTTTATCATTAATCCTTAATTTAATCTTTAATTAAGTTGGAGACCAAATTCTCCAGATACAGTCTTAATATGAAAAGAATACATATACCCAGTTTCTGTTGCAGAAATCAGTAGCTAAGGGAGAAAGTCTTTATCAAATGGGCCAAACAACAGCTCTTCATAAAAGCTAGATTCTCTTTCTGTTCACAACGTTCTGGGTACAGAGCTACTGGCAAACAATTAACACAGGACTTCCCTGTATTCCCATTGTTACCCCATATGCTCCATACCAGCACTTCATCTCTGAGAACAGCCTCCTTGCTGCTGTTTGTACAGTTGCTTTGGCACTTGACCATGTTTCTGGACATCCTGAAAGAGATCCATACAGACAAAAACAGATTCCTACCCTGGGTGGGCACATGAAATATATCTTCAGTCAATGAAACTGCCAGAATGACACAGCAGCTCCGGGCTGTACTTCTGAGGCACATTGACACCTGGTTCATAGAAGGAACAAATCTTACACTGAAAGGGAGTTGGGACCAAGATAGGATGACATGGAAAGACAGACATTGTTCAGACTGCTACAAAGAAACCCACAATTCAGGCACCGAACCATGGTCAAAAGCGAAGTCCCCACCGTTCTTTATGGACAGAGGACTGCGCTTAGGCCCAAACAGGCACAGTCATTACAGGAAGGTGGGTTAAAACTCTGTGGCAAACCAGTACTGATTTACCATTCACACCATAGCCTCCACAGAGCTGCTGGTGGTGCGCGCACGCACGCACGCACGCACGCACGCACGCACGCACCACCACCACACACACACACACACACACACACACACACACACACACACACACCACACACACACACACGTTGTCTCCCTGTACTTCCCACTCTCCTTAATTCTTTCTCAAGCATTTCTGCTATTCTTTACAGGTCTGCATAAGATACATAAAATTTGCTGCAGCTCAAGCATCTTCATATACATTTTCTCTAGCTTCCCTTGCTTTAAATCCATACAGTACTCTAAATACTTCTCTAATGGTCTCAGCATTTGAATGGGCTTGATACTATCATGAGATGAATCCATGGGCTGGATATATGGTGACTACCGTGGAGGGGATTGATAAAAGGCACTCACTGAAACATGTCACATGGCTAAAGAACTCTGGGTGTGCTTCTGGGTTACTTATGACTACTGGCTGATTTGGAAAGGAGCAGAAACTTTGTCTTCTAAGGCCCCGTTCACACGGCTTATTGCCGACGGATTTGTGCGCCGTATTGAGCGCACAAATCCGCCCTGAATAAGGGGCGGGACGGGGGCGGGGCCGGAGCGCGGCGGGGGCGCCGCTCCCCGGCCCCATAGACTTTCATTATCCACGGCGCGTATTGCGCCTGGATAATGTGCATGTCACTTTCTCCCCCCGCGGCGGATTTGCCGAGCGGGGAGGAGCGACGGAATCCACTGTTCTCTATGAGAGCAGTGGATTACCGTAATTGCTGCCGCGGATTGGCGCCGTACTGAAGCGCAAATCCGGCGCGCAGTACGGCGCCAATATGTGGCAGAATCAGCCGTGTGAACGGGGCCTTACACAACACAGTCTGATTCCTGGGTCTGTCCGCTCTCACACACTTGCAGAGCAAAAGCTATCCAATGTCCAGAGTCTGATCCTAGATTGTGTTTCCCTGTGTCTTTTTTTTTTTTTTAAACAATACATTTTTATTTAGGGTTTTATCAAAACAAGGTCAAAGAATACAGAGCGCATATGATATGTGAGGAACACGTAATGAATGCTCTAGACATAGAAAAGAGCCAAAACAGTAAAAAAGAACAAAACAACCAGCCATGACTACATACAAAGTAGAAAAGCATTACAGGAAATAGTTTGGTACAGAGGTTATCACATATAATCAATGTATCGCAGGCATATACATAACTTGTGCACAAATAAGCACCTAGTGTGTCACGTAAGTGTACCACAGCTAGAAGAACCAGTTAGTTACTTTCTATTTCTGTCGTGGGATTGTACATATTTAGACGAGGACCAGTGAGACCATTTAAGCTTCTACTTGGGAACAAGGTGAGGGGGGGATTGCAAGACAATTCTCCGCGTGGTATTGGTTGTTAACCCTAGAGCAGGGACCTCGGAGATAGAGATATGGCGATGGGTAGGAGTGAAATGAGAGGTCAAGAACTGCCACCTCAGGCGAATGGAAAATAGCAGTCTGAAAGAGTTCTGAAAGTAGAAGCTCCACATCCTTCCAGAGTTTATGCACAGATGGGCAGTTCCACCACATATGAAGTAAGGTACCTTGAGAACCACATAACCTCCAACAGCGATCAGGATGGTCAGAGAACATGTGGGTCAGTCTGGAAGGGGTAACGTACCAACGCAAATGAATTTTTCTCATGATTTCTACGTGGTTAATACACCTAGAGAGTTTCTTGGACTTAATAGCTACAGATTCCCAATCTTCTCTTGAGAAGTCTTTCCCCAGCTCCGCTTCCCATTTGGCAGCAAAAGCAGGTTTATGGGGCACATTAATAGACAACAAGGAGGAATATATTAGGGAAATACCTCGTTCATAACCTTTTTTTCAAAATAAGAAGTTCTGGAATGGGGTGGGGGATTGAGCAATCTCAGGATCGTTCCATTGTAATGAATGTTGTAATGAATGTCGTATCTGCAGGTACATGTAAAATTGACTATTGGGTAAGAAAAATTGGGCTTTCAGCTCTGCAAAAGATTTGAGTGTGACCCCAGAATAAAGATCACCGATAGTAAGGATCCCTTTATGTAACCATTGCGAGATAGGGAGATGTGGGGACTCCGCTAACAGGGTATCTAAGGGACAGGAGTTCTTCCGTATACTGAGCCAGTGGTGGGCCACCACATATTTGTTCCACACCATAGCTAAGTGGTTAAGGGTAGGAAGTTCAAACTTCGGCAGGGTAGTGCCCTAGAGTGAAGCCATGAAAACATTTTTAAGTGTGGTGTGGGGGACTGAGCGGTCCTCCAGTAGTGCCCAGCATTGTGACTCCGGAGCAGTCCAGAGCGTATTAATAGGTTCAAGAACAGCTGCTATGTTATATAATAAGAGATTAGGTACTGATAAGCCACCTTTTGCCAAGGATAGACAGAGTTGATTTTTACTAATCCTTGGCCGTTTATGGGCCCAAATAAAGTCAAGTAGTAGCTGCTGGAGTTTAGTTAAGGCAATCGCGGGGAACAGGAGGGGGATTGTTCTAGTTAGATAAAGGCACTTCGGAAGTAACATCTTGGTTGCTTGTATTCTCGCCATCCAGGAAAGAGGGAATTGGTGGAGACGTTTAATTTCTTCCAGAATTTCCGTAATGACGTTATTGAGGTTGACCTCAATTGTTTTATTTAAATCTGGGAAAATGTGTACACCCAAATAAGGGACAGATGAGGAAGACCATGTGAATTGATAAAACAAAAGCTGAGTGGACAAAGCTGGTGGGCAGTGAATAGGTAAAGCTATGGATTTGGATGCGTTGAGTTTGTAATACGAAACAAATGAGTATTGATTAAGGATCTCGAGGAGGGCTGGAATCGAGGGCTCTGGATTTTGACAAATAATTAAGATGTCATCAGCATATAAACTAATTTTGTGGTTGACAAAGTTGATTGAAACTCCTGATATCAAGGGGGAATTCCGAATTTGCTCAGCCAAAGGTTCCACACATAGGTCATTTATAAGTGGCAAGAGAGGACATCCTTGCCGGGTTCCATTAGTGATTGGGAATGCTTTCGAGAGGGAGCCAGAGGAATAAACATTAGCGGTTGGCGAAGTGTATAGAGCAAGAACTGCTTTTAGGAAGGGTTCCTTAAGACCAAATTTTAATAAAACTGCCTTTAGGTAAGCCCAGTTGATTCTATCAAAAGCTTTTTCTCCATCGAGAGAAAGTAATATCGTGGGGGTTCGTGTTTTAGAGACTATATGGAGAATATCAATGATCCTTCTGGTGCTATCTCTTGTCTGTCTTCCCTTAACAAATCCAGCCTGGTCATAGTGGACTAGGTGAGGGAGGATATCGTTTAGCCTGTGGGCAAGTATTTTAGAGAATAGTTTGATGTCGTTATTGAGTAGAGAAATAGGTCTGTAGTTAGAGATAATGTATGTAGGTTTACCTGGCTTAGGAATTGTTGATATAGTTGCAGTTAGTAGTTCTGGGAGAGGGGGCACCAGAGGTCATAATGGAATCGAATACATCCTTTAAGTGAGGAGTTAAGAGTTCAGTAAAAAGTTTATAGTATTCATTGGTAAAACCATCTGGGCCAGGAGAATTGTTAAGTTTAGATTGGGAGAACGCTCGTTGTATTTCCAGTTCTGTGATTGGAGTGTTCAAAGATTACAATTGAACAGGAGATATATTGGGAAGAGAAGTCAAATTCAGAAATTTATTTATGTCCTCGCCAGTGACTAGGGGGGTAGATGGGTCTAATTTAATATTATAGAGCGATTGGTAATAATCAGCAAAAGCATCCGCAATTTTTTGGGGATCATAAATTTTACCTTTGGAAGGGCAAGTAGGATATGTAGTTTTAGATCTGGCTTGTAGTTTCTTAACTCTGCGGGCTTATAATTTCCCTGGGCGATCGCCTTGTAGGTAAAAGTTTAATTTTAGCCTAGCAAGACAATACTCGTATTTTTGGAGTAACATTGTCCGTAGTTTGTTCTTTAAGTTGATTCATTTAATTTTCAATAGTGGGTCAGGAGCAGTTTTAAGTTGGGTATCTAGGGATTTGATATCTTCCAATGTATTATTAAGCTCTTTCTCTCTTCTGCGTTTCTCCCTCAAGGCAATCCTTATACATATTCCTCGCATGAAAGCCTTATGAACACACCACAAAATATGTGGGTTGGAGACAGAGTCAGAATTAATATTGAAAAATTCTTTCAGGGCCTCATTTATATCAGATACTAAATTAGGCGATTTTAATAAAAAAATGATTAAGCCTCCAGGGAGAAAAGGGAGGGAGTGAGATTTTGCTGTTGAAAGTAAGGTAAATTGGCGCATGGTCAGACCATGTGGCGCAGCCTATAGCGGAGGATTCTACATTAATTAGGGCAGCTCTATCAACCAGGAAGAAATCAAGTCTGGAATATGAGAGCTTAGCTGCAGAAAAGAATGTGTAGTCTAACTCTGTGGTGTGTGAATATCTCCAAGGATCATGGAGATCTTCCTCTAGCAGGAAGGACTTCAAGTATGGCGTTTTGATCCCAGAACCCCGGGAACGATCAATGCTGCTATCAACAACCACATTAAAATCACCACATATAATCAAGTTCCCTTTAGCCATTTCTTTGGCTTTGGTAGCTATTTTGGAAATAAAGGGTAACTGGTTCTGGTTAGGAGCACAAAGTGTTACTGTAGTAAATACAATGGAATCAAGGATGCACTGCAGAATAGTTTCATAGTTTCATAGTTTGTAAGGCTAAAAAAAGACAAGTCGTCCATCTAGTTCAGCCTGTTGTGCTAAGGTGTTGATCCAGAGGAAGGCAAAAACCCCCAATGAGGTAGAAGCCAATTGTCCTCATTTCAGGGAAAAATTCCTTCCTGACTCCAATCTGGCAATCAGAAAAATCCCTGGATCAAGGACCTCTCTCCTGAATCCTAGTCACTATAACTTGTTATATTATTACGCTCCAGAAATGCATCCAAACCCTTTTTGAACTCGGTTATTGAATTCACCATGACCAGTCCCTCTGGCAGAGAATTCCATAGTCTCACTGCTCTTACAGTAAAGAATCCCTTTCTATGTTTATGTAGAAACTTTCGTTTCTCAAGACGTAAAGGATGCCCCCTTGTTCTAGATACAGCCCTGTGTATAAATAAATCTTGGGAGAGATCTCTATATTGACCTTTGATGTATTTAAACATATTTATTATGTCACCCGAAGCCGTCTTTTCTCTAAACTAAATAACCCTAATCTTGCCAATCTTTCTGTGTACTGTAGTCCACCCAGTCCTTTTATTATTTTTGTTGCCCGCCTTTGTACCTGTTCAAGCTCTACAATGTCTTTCCTGTGCACTGGTGCCCAAAACTGTACACAATATTCCATGTGTGGTCTAACCAGTGACTTGTATAATGGGAGAATAATGTTCTCATCATGTGCATCTATGCCCCTTTTAATGCACCCCATGATCCTATTTGCTTTGGCTGCTGCTGCCTGACACTGGCTGCTACATATAATATACCGCCCTTTAGGGTCAATTTCAGAATGTAGTAATGTAAAGGCTACAGTATCTTTAATAAATAAGGCTACACCCACTGTTTTTGTATCTGAACAGGAAAAGAATGAGGTTTGGAATTTTTTGTGTTTCAGACAGAATGCATCAATTTGTTTCAAATGCATTTCTTGTCCACAAATTACATCTGCTCCAGACCGAACTGCGTCTCTACAAAAGAGTGACCGCTTAAAGTGAGAATTAAGGCCATTGGCATTAATTGAAAGGAATTTAATTCCCATAGTGGCGACCGTAAGTGACTGGTTGTGCAGCAAAAGTGATCAACCCTGTGGACACAGCAGACAGTACAATTGTAATATGGTTATGAGATCTTGTAGGAAACGGAGTAGCATTTCAGAGAAAACTGACTCAGGAATGCCCCTTATACGAATGTTAGACCTGCGGGACCTATCTTCTAAATCAAGGACTTTAGAGGAGAGCTTCCGGACTTCGTCTTCCAAAGCAGAATGCGAGTCTATGAGGAGGTTATGTGATATGGCGAACTCGGGCATTTTTGTCTCAATATAGTCTGTTCTGGAGACTAGGGATTGGATGTCCCCTCTGAAATCGTTCACCATCTGTTTGAAATCATTTTGTAAATGCTCTCTGAAGGAAGAAAACAGTTGCCGCAGAGTGGCTTCGGTGTTGGTAGACTTCCCAGAGCAATCTTATTGTTCAGAGTCTATTGATTCAGCATGAGATAGAGTGGGCGAGGAGGGGGCGAGACTGAGGGATCCCCTCAGGGATCTGGATTGTGAGGACTGTTGGAAGAATTCAGTAAGCTTGGCAGGCTTCTTAGGCTGATTTTTCTTAGAAGTGCCCCCCATTTTGATATGCAGTTACAGGGAGAAGAGTATGGGAGCAAGAATATGCTGAAATAATTAGCAAGGAGTCACAATAGAAACACCAGAGTTGGGGAAGCAACCAAATTGTGTTTTTTTTTTTGTTTTGTTTGTTTTTCCCTCTCCACACAATGCTGACAGTTCACCAGTAGACAATGCAATGTGGGCTTAACTTGACAAGGTGAGAAGCTATGGTGATGTCTAGAAATACAATAGATATGAGAGTTGGAGATTGATCGTGGTCAGGGGTTGTTTTAAATGAGTCCAGTAACAATACTTTCCAAAACACCCTTGCAATAAAGGCTGAGTCCAGCAGTATGTTGTTATTAGGTGCCTGTAAGGATGGATAGGAAGGGCAGCTGTAATCCAGTAAACTTGTAGGCCTAATGGAGCTGTAGCATGCTAGATAACAGGCCTGTTTAGCGTGAGTTTGAGGGTAATGTATCCACCCCACTTAGGAGGACTTGCTGCGGCGGGAAAAATTCACGGGCTTTCTGTAAACAGGAAGGGAAGCCCTTTATTAATGAGACTGACAGGATGAGCAGTCTTCCTGGCAGCAAAAGTTCTTCAATTCGCCTGCGGAGGGTCAGAATATTACTCTGTTCTTGTTACAAAAACACCAAATGCCCCTCTGAGCAGCTTTGTAGTGCCAGCTCTGATCGCGTGGGTGAGCGGACGCGTGCAAGCTATATGGCCGCCGGTCTTTCATGCAGATTTGGAGCCCTCAGTACTCACCGGCGGGTCACTCTGACGATGAAGAGCTGATGTCCGTTGTGGAACCCGGGACGCTGCTACTGTCTGCGCTCTGGCCGGTAAGCAGGGAGGCCCAGTGGGTGATGGCGCTAAGCTACTCTTAGCTCCGCACAGTGATGCGCGGCAGCACGCCTGCAGCTGGGATCCCGTATCACTTGGGAGCAGCGCACAGGGTCTCGCAGAGTGGTCGGAGACCTCAAAACGGCCTAATTATCTTCACTCCTCTCTGGAGCAGGGTTAGGGTCCGGTACCGATCACCGGTGGTTTGTTTGGGCCGGTGTTTCTTCCCGCTTGTAAGGAGCTCGTCTTTCAAGCGTCCTCCATCTTCAAGTACCAGGCCCCCTGTTTCCCTGTGTCTTCTGACACACCACAGTCTGATACCTGGGTCAGGCTACTCTCACACCCTTGCAGAGCAAAAACTACTTCGATTCAATTAGGCTATTTTCACACTTGCAAAACACTTCAGTTTCAATCATCAAATTTACACAAAGAGAATTGTACTTTCAATGTTTGAAACAATCTGAAAAAGCTCACACATATCTTTTTCTCACTCTATATATTTCTTTTTTAAAACAAGTAATTTTTATTTTTCAAATATGAGAAGTTCAGGGGAACAGAAAAGAAAAAGGGAAGGGAAGTACAAGGGCACTAAAAGGCCCAAATAACAAACACATGCAAAAGTGTTAAACAACATACATAAATTGTCATAGTCAGAAAGTCACAGATTGCTCAATGAACATGATCGGGGGTGATATGTCACCATCCCCGACAGCAGTGCCACCAAAGGGATATTACAGAATGAAATGTTTAATACCATTTCAATCAAAAATCTTGTAACTATGGTCAATAGGTATCGCTACTTGATGTACTTTGAGTTTATCCAGTAGTCCCATTTTTCTCTCGTTTTAGCGACTGCGTGCGGGGTATCGATAGGGAGGTTTCACATCTAAGATGAAAATTAACCCTATTTTACACCTCCGAGAGGTGAGGAGGATGGTAGACTTCCAGTGTAAAGCAAATGGACATTCTGGTAGCTATGAGGAATGTTGGAGCACCGTTCTATAATATATGGGAAGATTATCTAATGTATATTTTAGAACTGCTAAAGCTGGAGTCAAAGGAACGCGAAATGAAGTACCTCATTAATCAGGGCGTTAAACTTGGACCAGAGTGATGGAATGGACAGCCCCAAACACATGTGGAGAAGATTCCAAACTTCACCACGTTTCCCACATAGATTGGATTGCGATGGCAAAAAGTGGGCTATCCGGGCAGGATGAAAAAATACCAACGCGGGAAAAATCTTTTCTTTAATTCTAAATGGTTGGTGCATCTGGAATGCTTGGTAACGGAAAGAATGCCGTTACCAGACCCCACGGAAAAGAGCAAGATAGTTTCTTCCTCCCATTTAACCGCATAATAAGTTTTGTTCTGTTATTATTTCCCGTCAGTAGTTTATAGGTTATAGAAAGTCCTTTAGTGGGCCCTTTTCTTACCATTTATAAATGTATGAAAAGGAGTGTGGGTAAAAAAAGCGCTGGCCAGGTCCAGATTGTATGCATGTCTAATTTGAAGATATTGGTAGAAACGTGATTTGGAGATCTTAAAAGTGTCACTTAATTCCGAAAAGGCCTAGGCATTAGCTTCAAATAAGTCGCCAATGGATGTTATCCTGCCGTTGACCATTCAAAATAACGACAAGGTGGGGGATACTAACTCCTATGACTGGAATGGGCATGTTTGCTTGGAAATTTTGTATCCAGTTTTTGGGATTACATATCTAACCCAGGTTTTTAAAATCGCATGTGTCAGTGGGGAGGAGTGCATTTTGAGGGGGTTATTAACCCAAGTTTGGGAGCTATCGGGATATTCTTTCACAGAGTGTGGGTGTGTTTGATGATTTTCCATTTGGCCCAAACGTCTGACTTTTGTGGTTTTAGACCAATGATAGTATAATGGGTCTAGAATAGCAGCGAAAATTGTAGGATAGTAATGAGGTACCGAAAATACCTCCTTCTTTAAGTGGCATATAGAATACTGTTTTTGCATCTCGGCCTCCTTACTTCCCCAGATTAAACCCTAAACAACTGGGATTGTAGTTTATTTAGGAACTCAGGGGGAAAGGAATGGGAGAGATCTGGATATTTTATAAGAATTTTGGTAGCAATAGCATTTTGGTAACGTTAAACTTTGCTATCCATACAGGGGAAGTTTCCTCTAGTCTTTGAATTTCTGCCGTAAAGGTTTCAGAAAGATCTTTTTAGATTAATTGTGATTGTGTCTTCTAACAGATCTTGTAATTTTTTTATTCCAAGAAAGGTGAAGTAGTCATTTGACCAAAAAAATTTTAAAAGGGAGGGAAAGGTACTTTTTAGTGTGAGGCGGTATATTTAGTGGGAGTAGTACAGTTTTAGTTTCATTCAATTTATAATATGAGATTAATGAGTACTCATTCAAAATATCCATTAGCTTCGGTATTGAAGTTTCTGGTTGTGTACACATGATCAATATGTCGCAGCGAATAAATTTAAAATTTTTTATGTTCTGTTGCCAAACAGTTTAATGCCTGATATCTCAGGGGAGCACAAAATGAGTTAGGCAAGCGGTTCCCCACACAAAACCTAGATTAAAGGTGATAATGGAAAAGCCTTGTCTAGTGCCATTTGAAATGGGAATAGTCCTCGAAAGAAAGCCGAAGAAAATCCCTTTGCAGATGGAATGGAGTACAGTGCTAAGCCCAGCTTGTAAAAACTGACCTGCAAATCCGAATTTAGCATAACCTCTTTCAAAAAAAGCCAATTGAGCCTGTCGAAGGCTTTTTCTGCGTCCGGGGAGAAAGAAAAAAAGCGTAGGGTATGTTGTGGGTGGCCAACTGCATTACATCAATCACTCCCTAACTCCATCTCTAGTTTGGCGATTTTTAACAAACCCAGTTTAAATCATTGTTAAATTTAAAGGGGAAAGAAACTTATTCAAACGTTTGGGCCAGGATTTTGGAGTAAAATTTTAATGTCATTATTGAGTATGGAAATTGGCGGTAATTAGTGACCTTTCGGGATCCTTGCCCGGTTTTGGAAATGGTTGATTTTTAGGCAGTTAACATTTCCGCCGGTGCTTTACCTTTAGACATGAGACTGCGGAAGAGTTCCGTAAGGTGGGGGGATAAGGTGGAGACAAATAATTTGTAATATTCATTAGTAAGCCCATCTGGACCCGGGGATTTATGTAGTTTGGAGTTACTTATAGTTTGTTCTACTTCTTGAAGCGAAAATGGACTGTTGAGCACGTCTAGCTGTTCTGTGGTCAGGGAGGGTAGTTTAATTTTTTTTAGAAAAGCTGAAATCATGTTCGTAGTTACCGGAGGAACTACTGGGTTATCTTTAATGTTATATAGACCGTGATAGTAGTCCGCAAAACAGTTGGCTATCTCTTGGGGATCGCAGACTTTTTTCTGCGGAGAAACCACTAATGAAGCAATTTTGGCTCTGGCTTGGTATTTTTTTACTCGCTGTGCCAGCAGTTTGGTAGGTCTATCTCCCTGAAGGTAAAAATGCCACTTTAATTTGGCCAGTTGAAACTCAAATTTGCTTAGGTTGAGATTCCTCAAATGTGTTCTACAGTTCAGAAGTAGTTTCTTGTTCTGCGGACTAGGATCAGTTTTAAATGCTTTATCTAATTTATTCAATTCTTCGAGTGTGGCCGTCATTTCAGCTTCCCTTTTCCTCTTTTCTCTCGCAGCTAATTAAATACAAACACATCTAATGACTGCCTTTTTTGGGCGCACCATAAAATTTCTGGGGACGGAGCTGTGGGTGAGTTTAACTCAAAATAGTCTTCTAAGGCCTTCTTTAGCTCTTTTACTATATCTGGGGACTTTAGAAGATAGTGATTAATGCGCCATGGCATCTGGGGGGGTGGGCAGAATTTGCTCTTTAATGTAAGGTAAATCGGGGCGTGATCGGACCATGTAATGTGGCCAATATCCGAACTAAGAATTGAAGGCAGGGTTTGTCTATTGACTAGGAAAAAGTCTATTCTTGAATGAGTGTTTTTAGAGGCGGAATAATAAGAATAGTCAATTTCTGCTGCATGGTGGTACCTCCACGGGTCATGTAGATTTTCCTCACTCACTAAGTTTTTTAATTCTGGAGCATAACGGGAGCAACCAGTCGACCTATCTAATTGCCTATCCATAACAGCATTGAAGTCCCCACATAAAATCAGATGTCCCGCCGCTATTTTTTTTGCTTTTCTTAAGGTTTTAGATACAAAGGAAATTTGTTTTGTGTTTGGGGCATAGAGGTTAACTAAAGTGCAGGGAATATTGTTTAACTCGCATACTAGAATTATAAAACGACCCTTAGGGTCCAGGAACGTATTTATACATTTAAAGGCTATAGTATCTTTAACTAGGATTGCCACACCTGCTTTCTTTATCGAGATTGGTGAAAAGATAGCGTGAGGAAATCGCTTGTGTTTTAGCCTATGGGTGTCCTCTCTTTCAGGTGGGTTTCCTGAAAAGCAGAGTACATCGCTCTTCGAATTTAGCTTCTTTTCCAAAAGTGCGATCTCTTATGCGGGGAGTTGAGTCCATTCGTGTTGAGAGACAGTATTTTAATCCCCATGGTTATTCCAGAGATAAAATTAGTAACTGGATTAGTTTGGAACATGAATTTAGAGCGTATTGTTTTTCAAAGAATGAGCAAAGGGTGGCCCAATGCTAGTGACCATGACAAGTATAAAACCAACAAAGGGATCTTGAAACTTGAACAAAGTAATATGGGGTCAAGAACAGACAAAATCAACTTCTCACAAGGAGAAGACCAGCGATGGGAAAAGTCCATAGCTAGAACCTGAGGAAGAAAACAGTGGTTAAACATATACTAAGGCATCAGGTCGCCAGGAAGGCCCAGGAGGGATGAGATTAGCGACTGCTATCACTTGTTGATCAGTCTTTAGGACGGTGGTTAGAGCGTCAAAGTTTTTCCGACCATATTGGTGTGATGACCTCTGGGTTTTTTTCTTCCTCTTGGTCAGAGGGGATTGGACCGGAGTAAAACCCAAAAGAACCCAGGAAGCAAGAAGCCTTTAGCGGATGCTGGAGTGGGGCAAACCAGTGTGGAGTTGTCCTTTGTTATAATTAGCTTTACTGGGAAACCCCAATGATAGTTGATATTGTTTTCACGGAGAACTTTAGTCACCGGGGCAAATTCTTTGCGTTTCAACATTGTCCCAGCTGATAAATCTGGAAAATGGGGAATATTCGGAACCTCTCAGGTAAGTCGGGACGACCACGGATTGCTTTTAGAAAATTTTCTTTGACCTGGAAGAAATGAATTTTAGCGATGACGTCACGGGGGACAGCTGAAGGCAGATGTCTGGGTTTTGGAAGGCGGTGGATCCTATCCACCGTAAGGTCTAGATTTGAAGCGTCCGGCAAAACCGCAGCCATCATGTCCGTAAGAAATTGTGGGAGAGACTCTTGTATCACGGATTCCGGGACCCCTCGCAGTCTGATGTTATTATGTCTAGAACGGTCTTCAAGATCTAAAACTTTTGGCGCCAGGGCGGTGAACTTCCTCTTCTAAGACCGAGTTAGCGTCTATCAACGCATTGTGGGATTTGGCGAACTCTGCCATTTTCTTTTCTACGTGGTCGGTTCTGCAGACCAGCGCTTGTATGTCAGATCTAAAGTCCCCCATCATCTGCTTAAAGTCCTCTTGGAGGGATTCGCGGAAAGATGTAAACATGCGGTGCAGAGCCTGTTCTGTGATGCCCGCTGTTCCCGACGGCTCCCGAAGTTCCATGTCTACTGAGTCTTGTCTGGATGAAGCTGGAGAAGAGGCTGAATATTGTGAGCGAGCTTCCTTATCTTGAGATCGGGTCGTTGGGGTATTGAAAAATTCTGTAAGCTTTGTAGCTAGGGTTTCGTTTTGAATTTTCCACCCATTTGGGTTGATGGAAGGAAGAATTGCTCCACGTTTGGAGGATGAGAGCTCGAGGGAAGCGGGTTCAGGTGGAGTTGTGCTGCTTGCGTGTGTGGGGTCCCACTTGATAGGGTGCGGTGTAGCCGTTACTGCACCAGTGAGTATATCCGAGGATTAAATTTTTTGATGTTACTAGCTTTTCCCTCAAAGAATGTTGGGCTGGACAGATTAATAGAGTAGGACTATTAGGGACCTATTGCAGGGTTACAGTTCTGAGAACACAGATAAAAGGACCAGGCCGAGAGGGTTAGAGCTGAGAAGCGGAGTTCTAGTGACTTGTAAATAGAGTGGTCAGGATAAGGCTGTAAACCAGGCGTTCTGCTTGGGTTATAGGTTCGATTATTAGGCCAGCAGGTTTGTTGTTAACTGGGTATGCAATACCTAAAGGAGGTGCACTCACACTGAGAGGGTATCTCCGGGAGGTAAAGATGTAGGATGCAACTGACACAAAACTGGGTCTCAAGTTGTGAAATTGTACGATCCACTGTGGATGCAGTTATTACTCCAGGGCCTAGGGAAAGCAGATGATCTTATTTCAGTGTAGATTCTATTCAGCGTCAGCTACTAATAATGCAGCGTTGTGAGAATTGCTATGGATTTTGGTGAAAAGGCAATCTCCATCCAGCAGGGAGGTGATAAGGATCTCTTATAATATATATTGTTGTGCCACCTTCTGAAAGCTGCACAGTATTTTGGAAGAATGTTTTAAATAGAAGGTGGGATTTCATCAGAAAAGTGAATTCTTGATACAGATTGTAGAGTCAGGTGATAGTCTCACCTTTGTATCTATAGGAATAGGATACTTATTTTGCTTGGTACTGTGACAAAGTGTGACCGTCGGGCTCAAAAGCAGGTGTATAATAGCCTAGGGAAGGACATTTGCGCTGGAGAGGCGTTTTGAGCAACAGGGCTATGAAACCCTGTGAGCAGGTTGAGCTGTTAGAATCAAAGGGCAGAGATCTCCTAAAGATGCAAGTGATTATATCTCTTCCCAGTGGCTGCGCTTTGGTTTGGCTGAACAGTTCTGTGAACAAGGACAGCTACCTGGTAAAAAATTAGTTAATGAATAGGTTTCTCTGTGATTTCCAGGAGGGTGGAATTGTCCCGAGTTCGGGTGTGATGCTGCCACTCTATGAGATTCAGGAAATTAGTCCACACTGCTGCACATTGAGGTTGCCAGGGGAGCTTGAGAGCGACACCCCCCTCTCCCTCACTCTCTTCTATACCCCCGGGCAGGGCGCTTGTTCTGCTCACCTCAGTGCTGGCGATGATCAGTGAGTGGGTTTGGCCCCTGTGCAAAGAAGCGCCGAGTTAAATAACGCCCGGTCCCGTCAGAAGGTCTGGCTTCGGGTATCCGCAGCAGCTGCTCCGGGTGGAGGGATTTCCTAAGATGGAGGGCCCCAAAAGTCCCTCAGCTTGCCTGAGATGCCGTTCAGGCCGATAGCGATGGAGCCTGTGCACCGAATGATCCCCGGTTCCCTAGGTTTCCCCTCCAGGGTCCCCTGCTCCCTTTAGGGTGGGGAATAGCCGCAGTCTGTGGGCTTAGTTGGGCCGCAAATGTAGATCCCTCACAGAGCTCTTCTATCCTGTGACTGTCTCCATGCAGGCTCAGGCCACGCCCCACTCTATATATTTCTTACACCCTCACAATGGTCTTCCTACCTAGATCATCTGAACAGAAAATATTCTCAAACAATTAGTTCTCTATAATTACAACCAAACCCAAGACAAGCTTTAAGTGACTAACTTTGTTACCCAACTGATGGAGAGAGAGAGTAATAACTAATATGGTTTCTGGGATATCTTCAAGCAATAGTTTTTTCTACTGCTAATAATGGACACAATTTAAAACATTAAAGGAATGGGCATTTAACATATAAAAAAATATCCTACTGGGTATCAACTATTCTGATAATTTAACACAGTGTATTCTTCAATCAAATAAAATTAAAAAGAAAAACACGTTGCAAAAAACAGCACACGTAAAAAAGTAACTATAAAGCTGCTTCTGAAATACACAAATGACAATCCCCAGCTTCAAAATGTAGCCCCCCCTCCTTCTTTCTGCATTGCACAGAGCACAGGAGGATTTAACCACATGACAATGCAGCCCCTCACAACACTATCATACAGAACTTATACATTACCAGAAAGTCTTTACAAGTGGAACAGTACATAAAGTTATTTGACGTACGTATTCATGACAAGGCAAGAGATACATGCAACAAGCTGCTTACAGGTTTTAAGGCAAAAGCAGGGAGGAAAAACAGACAAAATGTAGCCGGCAACGCCCGCTCACAGATAACAGCCGGTCACATTCTTGCATAAGGAACTAGTTCACATACTTACAAAGTTATAACTTAAAGCAAGCACATATAAACACATATAATTTTAGAAGTATATGAATACAAGACAAACAAGTACCAAAAATCCCAAAGATGGAGCCTGCATCAATCAATCAATCCCAAGCCTCGTCCCCACAGCCAACAATCTGATAACCCTGGAGAAGAGAGGAGGCTAGTGTAGAAATATCAACAGACCGGCCGGATATCTGCATCCCCCATTCATCAAGATATAGACAATCTTCGGCTGAGAAGTGATAAATGGGATCTCGGTGGGACCTCCAAATTGTCAGAGTAATAAGTTATTATACTTACTACTCCGAGAAGGGTCACATCTTTGGGTGTCGCCAGCTGGCTACCGCGGGAGAGCAATGATGGGTCACAGGTTAAGAATCAAAATCCCTCTGGGAGCAAAAGTCCTCAGACTTTTATTTTATAGACAAATTGTGACATGAAATGAAAGGGTTAAATGAGAAGCCCACCCTAACCAATGGGAATACAGTATGGGTGTGAATAATCATTGGTAAGCATTAATATTCATACTTCTGACTGGGCAGTGTCCAAGATTAATTAAACTTCAAACAAAATACATAAATCCTTTATATGTGTCAAACTAAAGAGAAACATCTTATTACTTTGTAGGTGCCCAAATGGTATCAGGGTTATTCCAGTTCAGCCTCCAATTATAATTGGACATCATAATTGGACACCTGCACTTATCTCAAAATATTGCATAAAAACAAGATCTTTTCCCACTAGTGTGTCCTTCGCACCCTGGCACCACCAATTCATTGCCAAGTTTTCAGTATACAAGAAACATCTTTAGGATACACTGGGAAAGAGACAAAGAACAAAGAAATAAAGACAAAGTGGACTCAGTTCAGGCCTAGACAACATGGCTATATTTACTCTAACACACTGTTATGGGGGATCTGTGGATGACACTGTTATGGGGGATCTGTGGGTGACACTGTTATGGGGATCTGTGGATGACACTGTTATGGGGGATCTGTGGATGACACTGTTATGGGGATCTGTGGATGACACTGTTATGGGGGATCTGTGGATGACGCACTGTTATGGGGGGATCTGTGGGTGACACTGTTATGGGGGATCTGTGGATGACACTGTTATGGGGGATCTGTGGATGATGCACTGTTATGGGGGATCTGTGGATGATGCACTGTTATGGGGGATCTGTGGATGACACTGTTATGGGGGATCTGTGGATGATGCACTGTTATGGGGGATCTGTGGATGATGCACTGTTTTGGGAGCAGCTGTAGATGACACTGTTATGGGGGATCTGTGGATGACACATTGTTATGGAGGATCTGTGGATTATGAACGGTTTTAGGGGTATCTTTGGTGACACTCTTTTACGGGGGATATGTTTTGGGACCATCTAAGCCCAGTAACTGTACATTACACAACTTCTAAGCCTGCACCATCTGAGTCCAGAAACTGTACATTAACCCTAGAACGCATGACGTTAAAAATATACATATTAACGTCATGGGGGCCTTTTAGGCCCCCAGGCACATAATGTAGTAAAACACACTTAAATAACTTTCACAAGTTTATTTCAAAATTGCTCAGTAAAATATGAATAGTGGACAACATTTTAATTATAATTTTTCACAGAAAACACAAAGAAATCTTTTTTTTCCCACATGAAAACACACAAAAATGCATAGAAATCTATAGCAAACTAGCTGCAGCTGCATTTTTATTCTAACTTTCTTTTCTATTATATTAGTCTTCCAAACAATTCTGACATGTTATTTTTTCAGAAGAGTGTTCTTTGCAAACAGTTTCCTTACAAGTGGAACAATATCGCTCAGTTTTCCTCTCTATGTTTCTTGGACACATGAAACAACGCTTTCGTTTTCTTTCTCCTGGCTCTGGAACAATCTGAAACTGTACGGCACACCGTTTCATTGCTTCTTTAGTTTGCTTTGGCAAGCATTTCAAGTCGCTTCGCTCTATCATGTGAGGCATTACAAGTTCATGACAAAGGTCCTTCAAGAATAAGCGTCTCCTGTCCTTCCTCTGTGCATGAAATTCCGGATGAGTTTCTGTATAAATAATGAATGAATTTAGGGCTGCTACATCAAGCATATTTGAAAATAGTACTACAGGCCATCGTTTTGTTTGCCTCTTACACGAATATTCTCCCACCATCTCATCCATTTTATCTACACCTCCTTTTGTTGCATTGTAATGCAGGATGATTTCTGGTTTCAATTTTTGGTTATTGCTGTCAACACTGCAATCGTGATGCATGGTACTGAGTAAAATTACAGATTTCTCCTTCTTCGCCTTGTAAGATACCAAAGTCGCTTTGTTATTGAATCCAAAGACACTCTCATAAAGTGCTCGCTGACGATTGTGTTTGAGTGCTTCTGGAATTTCTCGTCTGTTTTGCTTTATAGTACCAACAATTGTAATAGCTTTTGCAAGCAGAAAATTGCCTAGTTCAACATTGGTGAAATAATTGTCCATGGTGATGTTTCTACCTGAATTGAATATTGGAACAGCAAGAGTTTTGACTATTTCAGACCCCAGATCCTTCTGTACTGGTGCACCAACCTCTTTGCCACAGTAGATTACGCCATTTATGCCATAATAATTTGCAGAATCACACATCCAGAAGATTTTTATTCCGTACTTGGCTGGCTTGCTGGGCATGTAATGTATGAATTTGCAGCGCCCTCTGAACGGTACAAGTTGCTCATCTACAGTAACATTAGTACCAGATTGTAGATTGTAAAGTTTTGTGCAATTTTTGATAAATATGTTCCAGATATAACTGATAGGGGCTAATTTGTCTGTTTCAAACCTCGCTGCACGAGTTTGCTTATCATCAAAGCGAATGATTCTTCTAATTTCCTCATATCTGCCCACTGACATTGTCGCCTTATAGTGTGGATCAGAAAGTGGGTCCAGAAATAATTCTCGTATTGGGACATCATACGATTTTTGACTCCCTGCCAGCAGGAAAAGTCCAATATATGCATAAAGTTCCTCTTTTGAGATATTTTTCCAGGACTTATTTTTTGCAGAAGCGATACGTCTTCCTTCTAGGTTTGAACATAATAGGACCTCTTCTGCAATATTGTCAGAAAAATAAGTACAGAATACATCTTTAGGGGTAAAGTAACTGGGACTTCCCACAGCTCCTTGAGCCTGTCTCACAATATTGTGTATTGGAGTACGTCCGACTAATGTAGGATTACTGTCCCAAAAAACATTCGTTTTGGATGTTCTACTTATCACTTCTTGAGGATCCACTAGATTCACTTCTTCATCATCAGAAGAATCACTGGATGAGGATGTTTGATTAGCTGGTGGCAGATATTGTTCATCTGACAAAGATAGTTCACTTTCATCATCGCTTTGAAACATAATCGCTTCAATCTCTTGGTCAGTCAGACACTGGAGGAAGACTGTGCCATTGCTGACTAGATGTTAGAAAATGAAACAGATTTCCTCTCAACAGCTTATCTTATCACAGGTCCTTCAGCAATTAGCTCACAGTGTATACTGTCCTCAGTACTCTATATACACAGCTCATTACTGTGTTCAGAGGACCTGAGGTGATGTCATGGCCTTATCACTCCCTCCAAAAATCACATGACATCCTCACATGTTATTATCCACACCCTGGCCCCTCCACCAGCATTACTGAGTACAAATAAAGTAACTTGAGACACAAACACTTCTGATAACATGATAAAAACAGCGGGGGCCTAAAAGGCCCCCAATTTGTACAGATGTAGTTTTCACCAAACAAGCATTGTTACACCATAATGCCTATGAAAAAAAATTATATGAACAACTGGATATTATCAACAATGACATACTTGAGGAATACCTGGAGTTTCAAAATTCTAACTAAAGTAATTTTGCAGATAATAGCAAAAATGTAAGCATGGGGGCCTAAAAGGCCCCCAATATGTGTTCTAGGGTTAAACAGCTTCTGAGCCTGCACCATCTGAGCCCTGTAACTTTGGGGTGCTCAGGGGGCTAAAATAGAAAATTACCCCATCCTTACCTCTCCCATTCCAGAACTCCAGCGTCCCCGCCCCCCATCCCCCATCCCTCACTGATGACATCACGTTCATGGATCACATGATGTTGCAACCAATCTCTGGGCTCAGCATATGACCACAGAGGTCAGTGATTGGCTGTAGCATCATGTCATCTATGAACATGATGTCATCATTGAGAGACTTAAGGGGAACACTGCAGCTCTGGCAGTTCTGGAACAGTGGTGATGGAAGAGATAATGGGTTACTTCTCTATTTTAGCCTAGTGTTAGGGGGTAGGGAGGTTTGTAAAAGCCTTGGAAAAACACTTTAAGGATTTATTTAAAAGTGCTACTGTTTTTCTACTTCTTCTACGCTCTACATCAGGGGTGCACAATCTGTAGCCTGGGGTCTCATACAGCATTCAATAGCATTCTCCATGTCAGAGAGAAGACTAGTGTATAGGGACAAGAAAGTATGAATGGTGCAATGAGAAGCAACCTCTAGGACCCACATATAGTGGTAGAATTGGGATCTGCTGACTCCTCTGTGGCTCTCTAAAAAGGAGTAGATGAGGTGGAGAAATGTCTGTGTTGTGCTTATCTTCATTATAGCTTATGGGAGTAGTAGACCACTTGGCCGCTTTAGTGACTCACATAAACTACAGCGAAGATGGTCATATGCATGGTCTCATACTTTCTGGAGTTGGGGAGCAGAGAACCTTCTCCTGATTGTTGGGAGTCTTCGAAGAGGAACCAGCACCTTTCACACATTTATGACATTTACTTTTGATATTTTATAGTCATACCCATTTCATTTTTATTGCGGCTCTTAGGATTGTTTCAGTTTAACAGTGTGACCCTTGGACAGGAACACATACCCCATGCGCCCTGGACTATCTACAGCTTTCTCTGACCAGGCTCCACAACTGAGCACCAGCCCTGGTTTTAAAACCTAACTCCAACCTGGTGTCCAAGTGTTTGTCAAGCTACTTACTAAGGGTGTACATACTAGAGAGACTGACCATGCAGCTGCCATGTGGCCTTTAGGAAGAAGTGTCTCAATTGTGGTTAATCTGATCATCTTTTACTATCTTTGTGCAGGACTCCCTTATATAGAGGAAATCTGGGGGTGAGTAATCAAACCAGGGATCACATTGAGGACAGAAACAAAGGGTCCTTCTAAACCCATTTCAGACCCGCTGATCAGTCACAAAAAATCTGAATTTTTTATACAAATTCAGTTCATCCACGTATTAGTTGTATCTGTGTCCAGGACAATTGGGTGAAATCCAAGTTGGTCATAAAAGATCCAACAAGTGAGGGCATCCGTGTACTTTGCAGCCACTTAAGGCAGCATCTTCCCTACTCTGTCCCTTGGCGGGTCTCCTCTGTCCCTGTTTCCGATTCCCCTCTAGGGGGCGTGCACGCTCCCTCTTGGCAATTTAAAGTGCCAGTGTGCACTGCCCAGTTTCTCTGAACCTACCCTCTGCCACCAGCAGATATTTAAAGTAGCAGATCCCCCCAGCTTGGTTCCAGTTTGTTGGGTTCCACTTGTTGTGTTTAGATGCGTTTAGCAACTTTCTGTCTGAGTTTTGACCCTTTTATGAGTGAACGCCTCCTGCCCTGACCTTCTGGCGGTGACCCCATTACTCCTCTGCCTGTTTTTTCTATACCTCACCTGCACGCCAATCATCACCACAAGTGGCCAAGTCAAGAATACCGACCTGGGAGTTCCCTGCCGCGGAGTCCAAGCCCTCCTGTAGGGGCTGAAGGTGATTCCACTCTTTGGCATGGCCTTATATCAAACTGGCGACTAACACGGAGGATCCACTACCTGCGCATGACATGTGGTCAACCAGGCTTTTGTGTCCGATGCAGAAACCATGTGTTTAGTAAATAGGGTAAAAATAGTCCAATTCGGACCATTTAAACAGGGTTGAAAGACGTGACGTGAATAAGAGCCTACTGTGTTATAAAATAGATTTACCCTTCAGGACACAAGACAAGCGTAGTGACTCATGCATGTGACTTGTAATGTACTTTTGGAAAATACAGTACATGAAACACTTTATTAATCTCTCTGACAAGGAGCTGTTGGCAGAGCAGGTATCTCCTCACGCTTCCTGGCACTGCCAACATTGTGTACACATATAGAGGCATAACTTGAAGCTCCAGGGCCCTAGTGCAAAAAGAGAAATGTGCCCCCCCAGATACCATGTGTCATTTGCAATGTTGATATCTCCTTATGTGGCAGGAGGGCTTTTGGGCCCCCTTAGGCTGCAGGGCCCGGTAGCAACTGCTACCTCTGCACCCCCTATAGCTACGCCCCTGTACATATACTTATGATAAATTGTGCACGTAGCCCCTGGGGGAAGCCTCCCAGAGACAGATAAGCTGATTACGCATCCTCTTCTCACCTGTTGTGTAACTAGGTAGCTCTGCTTCTCAAAGTCGGATTGAGGTGGCTTCCCCTGCTTTTAGAAAAATGGAGTCACTTATGTAAATTCTATGGAATGGGACCTGAAATCTCTACCATCCCTGGATATTCGTATTCCAAAGTATCCCAAAGGGGCACTTATAACCACAGTTCATTGTGAGCGCACTACCACCAAACCCCCCCTGAGATGGCAGAGTTGCCACTTGCTGCCCCTCAGAAGAGGTATACCCTAAGGGGCAAGATCTCCATCTCAGGTGCAGTTGCTTCATGGTGGATAGGTTTGTCAAACAGTTTAGTCGTCTACAATGTAGATTCCTTGGCTGTGGATACCCTACAAAGCCTTTGTAAACAGCAAACACACTGGCTCTAAACTTGGATAGAACTGCATTATTATGTCCAGTCCATGAAAATGTAGATTACATGGAGCCAGGCTGCTGAAAAATAGAAAAAGTAGATACAACTGGAAAGGAGAAAATGGATTTCTCTGGGGAAGAAGCCTCACCCTGGTGCGCTCTGTCCAATTCTCCCGTCCAGATGCATCTAGACACGTGACCCGTCTCCTCCTCTTGCGTGAGATATCCCGGAACGAGCCCCCAAATGTTGCGGCAGCTTTTGCCTATCAAGATCAACCTTTCTTCCACGATCGAAAATAAAGAAACAGTGTACACTGGATTCTTAGATCAAATCAGATAAGAACAATTTATTAATCCTCCATAGCTCTTTTTATATGGTTAGGTGATGAGATGATTTCACTTCTAACCAATCACAGATAAGCCAAAATCTTATAGGATGTACATTTTAGACCAATCAGAACAGATAACGTCATTACTCATTAGAATATGCTGACCAGTGCATCAAGAATTGGCAATAACACATAATTTCAATTATTAATCCCTAATGACGTTAGACACAGATCAGATGTTGAACAACTGGAGCATTGTGACCCAGTATCTCTCATTCTTTTGGGGTTATGCACATCGTATGATTTAAAAGTCAACATATTACATTTATTAAGAATAAAAAGCATATGATTCCCTACATGTGGGTTTTAATTTGTATGTGTGTATAAGTCACTATGACCTTTTTATCTAGTGCAAGTGTACTTTGAACTGAGCAGAACAAACTTGGTATGTGTGTTTTATCAAGGTTCAGATCATCTGCTTTGCAAACCTGAAATAATAGCAAAAAGCAAATGTCAGGAACAGACTCATTAAAATGGCTGACTGTTCTTAAAAATGGTTGCCTTAATTATCAATTCAGATGACAGTTATCACTATTCCACTTCAGTGGTCACCCAGGGCCGGGGCAAAGTTTCTGTTTGTGGATTTGGTGAGATTCTATGGTCACCAGTAGTATAATTGGTCAATAAAACAATGACAAATGTCCCTGCCCGAATACTGACCAATTAGAACAATGTTAGTGAATAAGGTCAAGAAGGCAGAAAACCTGTAACAAGAGGGAAATAAAATAATTGGACTTCTAAACATCTTCTCTGTATGACTTATAGCTCTCCTCATATCAGTGTCCATTACATGGAGGTGTTTCCCCAAAATATTCACCAGCCTATTAAAACCACCATGGTAGTTTGCTCTGTTGTTCTCTGCTGTTTTGAAGATCTTCTATAGGAATGGGAATACTTCCACCTTCCACTCCCCTGCAGATGCGCAGCAATACTTGGACGATAGGCAACTTCCCTGCTCCAGATCCCCATCACCGTCTACTCCAAAACGTCGCTCATCCCCCTCTGGTTTTGCTGTGTCCCCTGGGGGAGATCTTACTTCAGAAGGAGAAGGCCCAAATCCCTCTTACTCATCCCGTTCCATGAGTCCGAAGGAGCAAAGGAAACAAGAAGCGACAAGATTAGTATCCTGAGTGCTTCATCCCTTCAATTCCCTCAATATGTCTAGGGGTCTCTTTTTTTTCTTTTCCCACAGACGCTCTCCTTGCCTCTCCCGTTATTGAATGATGATTTTTTTTTACCTTTCTCCCACCCCCTTTTTTTTTTTTTCGCTCTTCCCCATTCACTACACCCCAATCACTATTGCCAGTAATTCAGAATTCTTATGCTATATAGCCAAGGGAATTGTTTTGGGGGGCACCGACTTGCTGGGTGGTGCCTGCCCTTGGTCCTCCCTTGATACCTCCCTTGAGGGATATGGGGTCGGTTCTGATGGGGGACACACCCAGATTCTCATTGTATCCTTGTCTCTTTTTTTTTGTTTTTTTGTTTCGTGGGACGGGTTGACACCTCCATCTTTGTTGGGAGTCTGACCAGCTAATTTTTGCATCGGCAAATGTCCTGTGCGGTCGGGAGGTTAATAGTGAATTATAGTTTAAGTGTATAATTCCTCACTGCGTGTCGGCAAAAAGTGAAGTCACTCTACACAATTTCCGGAGGGAAAGTGAATTCTATTACTTTCCCTCGGAGTGTTCTATATTCTTTTTTCGTGTTTGACATCACAACAGAGAATAACACTGTGTTGATAGCAGATCAGTTTTTGCTGTACTATTTTTTTATTTATTTTGTTTATTTGTTCCTCTTGTTTCGCCAGAACCAGACACACGTAGCTTACTGTCTTACTTTGGTCATGAAGATTGTGACCTGGAATGTAAAAGGCCTCAGATCTCCGGGTAAGTGCATAATGATCCTCAGGCACTTGAAGCGCCTTACGGCGGATGTAGCTTTTTTGGAAGAGACCCATCTACTTAAGGAAGACTTTCAACGCATGAGATGTTTATGGATTGGTCGGGTATATGGTTCTCTTGCAAATGGGAGGAAGGCTGGGGCACTGATCTTGTTAGGGAATGCTTTCGAAGGGCAAGTCATACACCATGCACATGATGAGGAGGGAAGGTGGCTTAATGTTAAAATTAGAATCCAGACTGAAGAACTATCATTTTACAATATCTATGGGCCAAATACAGGGGGTTCTCATTTCTACAAGCGCCTGGAGAATGTCCTGTGCCGGGATCAGTGCGAACATAAAATTTTGTGTGGGGATTTTAATGATGTCCTCTCTCAGGTAGAGGATAGGCGGCTAGGGGGGGGTGGGGTCTACCCCCAGAGTCTTGGCCGGGGCGGAACCACCCTGGCCACTTTTGTTGAGAATACATGGACATCTGCGACCCCTGGAGGGTTCTCAGCCCAGAAGGTAGGGAGTACTCCTACTTCTCCCATGTCCACAATAGTTGGTCGAGGCTCGATTATACTTTTGTCTCCGGGAATTTGTTACCGCGGGCGGAGGAAGTCAAGATCGGGGATATGGTCATTTCTGACCACTCTCCGGATTTGCTGACCGTGATGGACCATATACAGAGAGGCTCTGATTATATATGGCGATTCCCCTCATACTTAACCCGGAACGAAGAATTCCAACTGACCTTACAGGGTTGGTGGCTGGAGTTCCAGTCAGATAATGAAATGAACCAAGACTCCCCCCAACTCTTCTGGGATACTGCAAAAGCGGTTTTGAGGGGCAGACTGATCGCATATGTCGCCAAATTCCAAAAAACAGTCAGAGAAAAACTAAACGCCCTGAGTGCTAAGTTACGAGAGGCATACAGCATATTTAGTGCATCCCCCCTAGCTGACACCAAAGTTAAATTGGTCTCAGCCAAAAAGGAATATGAGGCTTGGGTAGTGAAGCAGGAGATATACAAAAGAACCCAAGCGGAAGCTAGGCTATTCCATTTTGGGAGCAAGCCTGGGAGGCTCTTGGCCAGATTTGCCTAAGGTCCCCGCACCCCAGCACAAGTCCCGGCAGTGAAAGATAGCGCAGGTATCCTGAGAAGAAAGGGGGAGGAGGTAGTGGAGATTTTCCGTTCCTTCTATCAGAAACTTTATTCGGATGAGCATCTTGATGATAACTTCTCGGCCAACTGGCTTCGAGGGACTGACATGTCGGGTCTATCGGAGGAGGAGGTGGCCGATTTAGGTGCTCCTATAACAGCACCTGAACTAGAGGTTGTGTGTCACGGCGCGCGGCGCCGCAGCTCGCCGCGGCCGTCCCCCTGTGCGCACGGGGTCCGGCGCGGGTGCTGTGGCTGTCCGCAGCCGTGGTCCTTCTCCTCTTGCCCGGGAAACCCCGTACTTACCAGTCCCCGCTCCTGTCTCCAGCTCTGACAGCCGCCGTGCGCATAATCCCTGCTTAAGTTGGTTAATTGACGGCTGCTGGTCCTATATATGGTAGACGCCCCTAGCACTCGCTGCCAGTCTGTTGGTTTGTTTTGGAGCATTTAGAGTGTATAGTGATCTGTCTTGACTTCCCGTGTACCAGTCCGCCTGCTTACGTTCCTGACCTTGCCTGTTTGCCGCCTGCCCTGACCGTCTGCCCGTCTCTGACTACGAACCTCTGCTGCCTGCCCTGACCTTCTGCCTGTCCCCGACTACGCCTCCGGATTACGATTTTGCACCACGCTGTACCCCGGCCGCCATCGCAAGCAAGTCACGTCAGGGGTAACGACCTGGTAGCCTCACGCCGCAGCAAGTCCATCCCGCTTTGCGGCGGGCTCTGGTGAAAACCGGGGGCTACTTAGACTCCGTTCCCTGGCGTGGCTTAGCTATCATCGCTTGCGTTGGCCCAGCGGATCCACTCCTCCGTTACAGGCTGCAATCTCTAAATTAAAAAAAACAATAAATCCTCCGACCCAGACAGGTTTACCGGTGAGTTATTTAAAACCCTAAAGTCCCAAGTGACCCCAACATTATTCAATCTCTTCAATTCCTACTTGTTAGGGGCGCCTATTCCTAAAACGACCAACACTGCACACATCACAGTTTTACCGAAGCAAGGGAAAGACCTTACCTTGGCCGTTTCTTTCTGACCCATCTCATTAATTAATGTAGACTTGAAGTTAATCATTAAAGTCTTGGCTGATCGCCTAGCCCACTTTATGCCTAAGCTCATAGGCTCACATCAAGTTGGCTTCATACAGGGTTGGTCAGCAGTGACCAACATCAGAAAAGTTCTCTTAGCATTGGACGAAATTAAAAAACACCCAAACAAGCACTCCAATGCAGCATTGCTCACAGTCGACACGGAGAAAGCCTTCGACAGTGTCGACTGGGGCTGGTTTAACTTGGTTCTGGATGGGGTTGGCCTGATTGGTCCCTTTCGGACTTTCCTAACAACTCTATATGGGAATCCTGTGGCTAGGATCAGTCTTCCGGGTTTCCTCCCCCAGTCATTCCCCTTGGAACGTGGAACCCGTCAGGGCTGCCCCCTGTCGCCTTTCTTCTTCAATTTGGCTATAGAGCCTCTGGCCAGATCGCTACTGTCGTCCGACCTTTTCGAGGGTAATAAAATTAAGACTACAGATCTTAAATTAGCTCTCTTTGCAGATGACATCATATTTTTTATGTCCCATCCTGAGAGAGACTTAGACCCTTTACTAACTCATCTGCGTATTTTAAGGTCATGTTCAGGCTTCAAAATAAATGAGACAAAATCGGAGCTTCTCACCATTTCAGCCCTTGCGACACCTTTCACGCTCCATACACTAGATGCCCCATTGGTGCTGGCCAAAACCTCCATCACATATCTGGGAATACATATAGGCAAATTCCCAGAATCTATTTACTACCTAAACTATCCCCCCCTTATCCTCAAGATTGTTAGAGAACTTGATAGGTGGTCTAGACTCCCTCTTTCGCTCTTTGAGCATTGTTACTTAATCAAGATGATGAGTTTTCCTAAGCTTCTATTCCCCCTCCAGATGATTCCTTTTCTACTGAGACACTCTGACATAAAAATTTTACTAGCAGGCTTTACCAGATTTGTTTGGGCGTAAAAAAAAACAAGGATAGCAATTTCCAAACTCATGCTCCCTAAGGTCAGCGGCGGGATAAATCTCCCAGACATACGGAGGTATAACCTTGCTTGCATCCTTAGACACTGCTTACACAGAATGAGGGGAACCTCATACTACTCAATCACGGAATTGGAGTCATGCCTGGCAGAACCCTGGGAACTATCGGCGCTCCTTCACACTAAGGGCAACATGTATGAATCCCGCTGAGTCGGAGCGCCCGTTTCCGCTAGTTTTCCGGCGGAATTTGCGCCTCATGTATGTCGGCGCCGAGGTGCGCTCATACATACGGTGTAAAGTCCGCCGCGCCTCGCCAGTGTGTGAGGCACAGTGCGGGGCTACGACTAAGATTCGCCGCCCGAGGTAGTACGCTCATACATGCGGGGAAAAGTTCACCGCGCCTCGCCAGTGTGTGGGGCGCAGTGCGGGACTTAGGCGCTGTGCGGGACTGCGCCGAACATGTATTCCGACTCGAGCCAGGCTGGAAAACAGCGAGAAATCATTAAGGATGTCCGTGCGGAGTATGAATAAAAAAATCGCCTTTATAAAGGCGTAAAACATTCTCAGAAAAAGAGCTCAAACCTACAAAAAAAATACATAAATAAAATCACTTTCCAAAAATCTAGAACGGCGCTATATCAGGAATTTGGATATTGGAAATTGCCGGGAAATACAGTAATTCAAATTCTGTAAGCTATTCTCATTGGTCGGCATAAACCAGCCAATCAGAATAGGAGTGACAGTGAACCATTAAAACCTATGGAGAAGAATTGACCAATCAAATTCAAAGGCGGGACAGTTCAAAATACAGTAAAAATGCAGAAAAGAGCTGATTGGTTAACCTAGCGGGGGCTTGGCTAGCTCAGCCAATCAGAATAGGAGCGACAGAGACCCATTAAAACCTATGGAGAACTATTGACCAATCAAATTCAAAGGCGGGACAGTTCAAAATACGGTAAAAAGGCAGAAAAGAGTTGATTGGTTGAGCTAGCGGGGGCTTGGCTATCCCAGCCAATCAGACGGCGAGCTACTTTGTCCCATTGTAGTCTATGGCCAGATCGGGGCAATGAAATCTCGGCGCTCAGCGCCGTGCAGCATGGAGTATGATTAAAAAAATAATTTTTATTAAGTGTAAAATATTCCCTGAAAAAGAGCTGAAACCTTCTATAAACATACATTAATAAAATCACTAACAACGCGTTTGTCACCGAGACCGGCGCTACATCGCGAATTGGGATTTTCGAAATTTCCGGGAAATACAGTAATTCAAATTCTGTAAGCGTTTCTCATTGGTCGGCATAAAACAACCAATCAGAATAGGAGCGACAGTGGCCCATTAAAACCTATGAAGAACTATTGACCAATCAGAATAGGAGCGACAGGGACCCATTATAACCTATGGAGAAGTATTGACCAATTAAAATCAAAGGCGGGACAGTTCAAAATACAGTAAAAATGCAGAAAAGAGCTGATTGGCTGAGCTAGCGGGGGCTTGGCTATCCCAGCCAATCAGAGCGCGAGCAACTTCTCCCATTGTAGTCTATGGAGAGATCGGTGCAATGCAATCTCGGCTCTCAGCGCCGTGCGGCATGGAGTATGATAAAAAAAAAATCATTTTTATTAAGTGTAAAACATTATCAGATAAAGAGCTGAAACCTTCTCTAAAAATAAATCAGTTAAATCCCTAACAACGCGTTTGTCGCCGAGACCGGCGCTACATAAGGAATTGCAATAGAGAGAATTGCCGGGAAATACAGTAATTCAAATTGTTTAAGCTCTTCTCATTGGTCGGTAGTGATGAGCGATTACGTTGACTATCCTCATCTTGTCGATAGTCGATATCGTCAATTATCAACACGGTATTCGATAGTCGATAGTAGATTATCGCCGATGACCATTAAAGTCTATGGGAGAGGAACAACACCTTCATTATTACACCCAAACAGGGCTGGAGAAGCTGGAATTAACAACCACAACAGTCAAATGGATACGTGCTACATCTTAGGCAACATACTTTGGTTATAAAAGCCACAGAAAAAAAGTCACAGACCATTCACTATCCCGGTCTTGTACCACAGCATGACCCTTAAACCTGCATGACCCACAGATTAAAAAGTGCCAGAAGGCAGTATGATTTGAACCATCATTTTAATTGAACTGGACATTGACTATCCCTGTCCTGGGCCACAGCATGAGCCCCAAACCTGCATGACCCCAGATTAAAAAGTGCCGGAAAAAGGAGTCTTTCAACCACCATTTTAGTTTCACTGGACATTGAATATACCTGTCCTGTACCACAGCATGACCCCTAAACCTGTTTGACCCACAGATCACAAAGTGGCACTATGCTATTTTGTACAGTGACTGTCATTTAGTATATTTTTTGGTAACTGACATTTGTTTACAGAATTTATTTAGGGAAGTTTTATTTATAGTTTTACATTATTATCATTTTGCTTTTTTTTCAAGTGTGATAACATACAACATACACCCCTCCCTGCAGTTTTTAAAGGTATTTTTTACACGTGTAGATGTGTTAATTCGTCCGCACACCCCATAATTAATAAAAATGTCCTAATCATCCCCAAAAAACTTCTTAGTTGAGAAGAAATTTGCCCTCCTGGCTTCTGAGAGTGATTCAGCCAATCAATTCAATGGTTTCATTTTTCCTCCAAATCCTTCTTCAGTGATTAGGGACAGACTCCCCTGGAGATCAAATGATGCGACCCCATAGAGACTCCAGCCCCAGAAAATTTTAAGCCTCAAATTGTGCAAGCCTCTGAAATGTATACGGATAATAAAAGGTATTTTTGGCACCTATCAATTCACCTGTGGTGACTACAAAATTGCTGTATTCAAATTTAACTGCAAAGTAGATCTATCAACAAAGCTTGACTGACCAAAAGTGAAAAAAACACCTGTCTGAAATGTATACGGGATAATAAAAGGTATTTTTTGGCACCTATCAATTCACCTGTGGTGACTACAAAATTGCTGTATTCAAATTTAACTGCAAAGTAGATCTATCAACAAAGCTTGACTGACCAAAAGTGAAAAAAACACCTGTCTGAAATGTATACGGGATAATAAAAGGTATTTTTTGGCACCTATCAATTCACCTGTGGTGACTACTAAATTGCTGTATTCAAATTTAACTGCAAAGTAGCTCTATGAACAAAGCTTGACTGACCAAAAGTGAAAAAAACACCTGTCTGAAATGTATACGGGATAATAAAAGGTATTTTTTGGCACCTATCAATTCACCTGTGGTGACTACAAAATTGCTGTATTCAAATTTAACTGCAAAGTAGATCTATCAACAAAGCTTGACTGACCAAAAGTGAAAAAAAAACCTGTCTGAAATGTATACGGATATTAAAAGGTATTTTTGGCACCTATCAGTACACCTGTGGTGACTACAAAGTTGCTGGATTCAAATTTAACTGCAAGGTGGCTCTATCAACACAGCTGGCCTGCGCCAAAGTGAAAAAAACACGTATCTGAAATGTATACGGGATAATAAAAGGTATTTTTTGGCACCTATCAATTCACCTGTGGTGACTACAAAATTGCTGTATTCAAATTTAACTGCAAGGTGGCTATATCAACAAAGCTGGACTGGGCAAAATTGAAAAAGAACACCTATCTGAAATGTATACTGATAATAAAAGTGGAGTTTTGCACCTAACAAATAGACCTGCAGTTACTAGAAAAGATCTGTATCCTAATATAAGGCAATGCAATGTCTAAACAAAGTTTTGGCTGCAAAATATTCAGTATCCTTTATAGAGCTTGTCTGTGTTCGCCCGCGGGGGGACACCCCCCCCTCTCCACCCCGTGACTTTACAGCGGTAGATGCTCCTTTAAAATTCTCTGCCTAACTACCTAAAATCTGCAAATCTCTGATCTAACTAACTTCTAAGGATCACAGCTAAAAGTAGAGCTGTCTCTGTGAAAAAATAGAATAATTTCGCTGAGCTGTTTGCTGAGCTGTTTGGACAGAGGCAGAGCGCACGTCCTACTGCTATGAGACGCTGACACACACTGATCATGAACAGGAAGGGCTGTTCTATGTAAAACGACGTCATGCGATTTTTCCAGCCAATCGCAACCATACACATCCCGGTCATGACGTCGCATACCCAGCTCACCCTGCTCTATTCTGTAAGCTGATTTGCTGGCCGCCAAAATGACAGGAAGCGCCGAAAATGGCGCGATATTAATAGATTATGCACAGATTTACCTAAATTATCGCGTGACCTAAAAAATCCGATCAACGTAAATACCGTGCCGATTTCAACTTTGTCGATAATAATCGCTCAACACTATTGGTCGGCATAAACCAGCCAATCAGAATAGGAGCGACAGTGGCCCATTCTAACCTATGGAGGAGTATTGACCAATCAGACTAGGAGCGACAGAGACCCATTAAAACCTATGGAGAAATATTGACCAATCATATTCAAAGGCGGGACAGTTCAAAATACAGTAAAAAGGGCAGAAAAGAGCCGATTGGTTGAGCTAGCGGGGGCTTGACTATCCCGGCCAATCAGAGCGCGAGCTACTTTCTCATAGAGTTCTATGGGAAAAGAAATTCAGAGCCAGCTCTGTTTGTGATTGGCTAACTTAAAAGAGGCACGCTTATTTGGACCAATAGGAGAGCGAGCGACGCGCTTATGGGTTTTCTAATGCAATCTGGAATAAAAGTGTACATGGCCGAAATCAAATAATAAGACTACAGAAGTTGTCCCGATGTGTATATAAAATGATCAATAATAAATAAAAAAATATTAATTCTATAAAATCATGTTTATTTCTTTATTTTTGTTACACTCATACTATTGAACCTTGGCTAACGAAAATAAAGAAATAAACATGATAAAAATAGTACATGAGCAAGCTAGTCCAAAAACAAAGGGTCATGTATATAAAACTTAAAGGATATGTCTCACTACATTGATTCATCTTACCTCAGTCCTGTTTTGCTGGTTTCACTTTGAATTCAGGGGCTTACTGGCTGCAGTAGAAGCCAGGTCTGTAGCTATAGCAATCAGTGCTGGCAGCCTATCAAGAGAGATTGAACAAGTCTGTAGCTATAGCAACCAGTGCTAACAGCCTATCAGGAGAGATTGAAAAGGTCTGTAGCTATAGTGACCTGAGGAGCTGATGCAGCCTATACAAGAGGGGATATCTAGGAATAGGTAGGACACTGTTTATGGACACATATTGCAAAGTGACCTGTCTCTGAAAGATCTTTAACATAAAAAGCAGCGATCCCTGTAGTGAAACAACTCCTTTAACCTTTAATAATATTTATAAAAGAGAAGATAAAACTATAAAAACGGATACCGTATTTACAAAACAATGGCCCCAGGTGAAGGCTCAAATGTCCAGTAGGGGACAAAAAGAGTCTGAAATCAAAATAGCCCTACACACCCTACTTGACCCTAGAGCTTAGCCACAAGCCAATCGCCCCAAAAAGGGCGGCCCCGTCAGGAACCTCACCCTTATTTACACTTACCCTATTCAAATTTGATGTCCTTTTTTATAAATATTATTAAAGGTTAAGTTTTACATACACGATCCTTTGTTTTGGACTAATAGTCTTTACTTACCTTTGCCTACATCTTTAAAGCAAATCAGCATGGAGAGACAAGCGAATAACACAACAGGTTCTTCCAGAAGAATGGAGCCTTTGACAAAGTGGCCGTAACTTTCTTAAACTTTGACGGGCAACATGAAGTGGTGGGGTAGGTCAGGTGGGGGAGGGGGCAGCAGGCCATGATACGAAGGTGCCTAGAAGGTGGTCCTTACTGTTTGAGCAAGCTTCCTGGGCAAGAGGGCGAGAGTCGCCAGCAGCTTCTTCAACCAGCTAGGCCAACCTGAATACATTGTTTTCTAACATGGCAGGCAATGCGGCTATCCTTATTCTATTTAAGGAGAAACTGGATAGAGAAGGCTCATCATGGCTGGCCCCACTCCTGACTACTGCTCAGGTTTGGGTTGATCAGCTCCCTTGTCCCAATCATAAACCCTGCTAGGATCCTGCTGAGCTTCTGGGTGCCATAGTCCTTTTCCTCCTTCCTCAGAGAGCAAGGCATAAGGCTAATGGTTAATTCCCTGCACCTGGTACTGATCACTGCGGTCTGAACCTCTTAATCAGTGTCGCACTGGGATGTCTAGGGCCCACTGGTGGAGTTGACTCTATGGGCCCACCAGTTGAGTTTTTCTGGGCCTAATGGTGGAGTTTATTTTAGGAGTCCACCCCACAGTTACTGTAAATGACTGTACCTGCCTCTTGCTTTTTGCCCCTCTTTCTCTGCTTTTCTACCTCTCCTGAGGATGCATATGCAGTTAAAAAATAACTCCAGGTCTACTATGCTCAGGGGCCTACCAGGGGTTTCCCCTATTCCCCTGTGGGCCAGTCCGAGCCTGCTCTTAATTCCTGTAAGCCCAACATGTACCTCCAGTGGTGGGTCCCATCATTGCAACCAATGTTACAGGAGATTAATTAACTTCCCCTGTGGGGAAAACTAGTGCACAGGTTTCCCCTCCATCTCATTCTAAGGCCATGTTCACACGGCGTAATTGCGGGGCGTAATTACGCCGTGTGGACGGGGCAGGGCGGGAGCGGGGGGCCGGCACCTCGCCGGCCCAAAGACTATCAATACTAGCGGCACGTATACACCGCTAGTAAATGACATGTAACTTATCTCCCCCCGTGGCATATTCGCCGAGAGGAGACGTAATCCATAGTTCTCTGTGAGAACTGTGGATTACTGTAATGACTGGGATGTATTCCAGCCCGTAATTCGCGCAGTACGGCGCGAATTACGGACTGAAATACGTCCCATTTTAAGCCATGTGAACATGGCCTAAGTCTCCTACTAGGTTTGCTAGGTGGCTTGGGTGGAGGATACATCATCCCACAGTAGAGGTAGCTCCAAAGATTTTAGTGACATAGCCCAACACCCTTATGTTTCTGGTCCATCACGAGCACTGGATAGTGCTACATAGGGTTCAGGAGAGTCACTAACATCCAGTTCTGCTCAGCACAGCCAGTTAGAGCTCTGGGATTCATTGAAGGTTACAGCTAGGCTCGAACCGGCCCATAAGGGAGTAGAGGAAATCCCGGGTGTGCTCCTGGGGTTGATGGGTCACTTTCAGAGAGAAACGCAGAGAAAAAGAGTCAAAAAGCAAGTGCAGGAGTCATGTACAGTAGCTGAAGAATGGGCCCAAGAATTAACTCCACTGATGTGCCCAAGAATCAATATTACTGGTGGGCCCCAGATTGCCCAGCCCAACACGGGTTGCAGCACCCTTTCTTGGGATACATCTTCATATATATCATGGAGATGTTCATCCAACTCCCCATAGGTTCTCCATCCCTGCTGGAAGACTTCACGCCATTTTCGTATTATTGTGGGTTCTGCCACACAAAAAGCCATTACAACAGGACACAACATGCTCAGACCAGGTATCTAGGACACTGGCAGAGTATTCATCACCCTCCTATTTGAGTGGTAACCATAGCTGGTCTCACCGAAGGAGCAAAAGTTATAAAGGAAGGCAGAGCAGGGGCAATGTCAGGCAGGACCGTCTGCTACCTGCTGAAGGAGATTCTGCTGTGCCTCCTGCATCGCCTTCACCACCTTCACTCCAGGCGATTGGTTTAAGGCCTCTGTCAATTTCTGATGGGGAACTTGTCTTTCATTAAAGCTTGGATGAATTATGACAAAAATACATAACTAAGCTGAAGATGACATCCGCGTCACCATCGTCCCTCCAGGCACCCACCGAGGCTGCGATGAGTCCTTTTTTATCTAGTTTAATAGTCAAGGATTCATAGTTTAGTGGCATCGCCCAGTTAAAGAAACACTTGTCAGGCCAAGTTAACCCGTTCCTGACCTGCCCTCCTTCCTGACCGGTTTGGGGCATCGCTAGGCAGATTCATTCGGGGCTCGTGCCCCGAATGAATCTGCCTGTGCCCCGAGTCTCGGCGGCTCCAGGCCACTGCCGTGGGCCCGGAGCCATCCTTAGTGCGGGTGGCGCCCACCGATCTCTGACTGCACGGCCGCGCAGTCAGAGTCGGGGAGGAGGCACGACGGATCGTTCCCGTCCTGTCTTCTCCCCTGTATGTACAGCGCTTGGTAAGCGCTGAACATACAGCTCAGCGTCGCAGGGGGAGTGACGCATCGCTTTCATCACTCCCCCCTGCGACGCTGGGATCCTCTACGCCGGCAGCTCTGCTGGCCGAGGAGGTCCCGGGCCCTGCGAGATGGCGTAAGCAGTGTGATGAAATCACGCTGCTTACACCGTTCTCGAGGTGCAGGACCTGGACGCGCGGACCGTGCTGAGGTGCGTAGTTTTTTAATTTTATTTTTATTAGCTATGGGGGGCATATTACTGGCTGGGGGGCATATTAATGGCTATGGGGGGCATCTTGTGGCTACAGGGGGGCATCTACTGGCTACAGGGGGGCATATCACTGGCTACAGGGGGCATATCACTAGCTACAAGGGGCATATCACTGGCTACAGGGGGCATCTACTGGCTACAGGGGCATCTACTGGCTACAGGGGGCATCTACTGGCTACAGGGGGCATCTACTGGCTACAGGGGGGCATATCACTGGCTACAGGGGGCATATCACTGGCTACAGGGGGGCATCTACTGGCTACAGGGGGCATCACTGGCTACAGGGGGGCATATCACTGGCTACAGGGGACATCTACTGGCTACAGGGGGCATCTATTGGCTACGGGGGCATCTAATGGCTACAGGGGGCATCTACTGGCTACAGGGGGGCATATCACTGGCTACAGGGGGCATATCACTGGCTACAGGGGGCATCTACTGGCTACAGGGGGCATCTACTGGCTACAGGGGGCATATCACTGGCTACAGGGGGCATCTACTGGCTACAGGGGGGGCATATCACTGGCTACAAGGGGCATCTACTGGCTACAGGGGGGCATCTACTGGCTACAGGGGTCATGTACTGGCTATAGGGGGCATCTCACTGGCTACAGGGGACATCTACTGGCTACAGGGGGCATCTATTGGCTACAGGGGGCATCTACTGGCTACCGGGGGAATATCACTGGCTACAGGGGGCATCTACTGGCTACATGTGGCATCTACTGGCTACAGGGGGCATCTACTGACTACAGGGGGCATCTACTGGCTACAGGGGGCATCTACTGGCTACAGGGGGCATATCACTGGCTACAGGGAGGCATATCACTGGCTACAGGGGGCATCTACTGGCTACAGGGGGGCATATCACTGGCTACAGAGGGGCATATCACTGGCTACAGAGGGACATTTTAATGGCTACAGGGGCATATTATGTGGCTAAGGGGGGCATATTACTGGCTAAGGGGGGCATAATACCTGGCTAAGGGGGGCATATTACTGGCTACAGGGGTCATATTACTGCCTAAAGGGGGCAGTAACCTAGCTACAGAGGGCAGTAACCTGGCTAGAGGGGCTAATAACCTGGCTAGAGGGGGCAGCAACCTGGCTAGAAGGGGCAACTACTTGGCTAAAGGGGGCTACAACCTGGCTATAGGGGGTAAATATTTACCTACAAGGGGGTAATTATTACCATTTGGGGCACTATAGATGGGGAGTTTGTATAGAGATAGGAAATTGTAGAGAAATGCTGATAAAATGAGGAGTTTAAGATGTTTGTTTTGTAAATTTTTCAGTGAAGAGTTGTGGACGGTAGAAGACATCATGGCGTCCGGGACAGATGGAGAAGAAGAAGAGAAAGAGAACAACTCTTCAGAGACGTCTCCTGTTAGTCACTAAATGTAACTGCAGTGTAATCACTTATATTTCTCCTGAGCCTACATACAAAGGTTTTTTTCTGTAAAAATACATCCGCAGTTCACAATGAGACGCAAAAAATACCGTGTGAACTCAGCCCTACTCAGAAAAACTTAAGGGCCCGAGCCCCGGATGTTTTAGGACCCTAGCAACGCCCCTGCCGGTTTGAACACTATACCGCTTATATATGAGCTCAGTTATTCTACAAATATTTTCACCTTTTTTCCATGATATGTCAAGCTTTATTGTTATGTAATGTTTACATTAGTTTTTTTGTGTTTTTTCCATAATACAAGGAAAATAAAACAAAAAAATTAAGTCTGTTTTTCAGTTTTTTATTATAATTTTTTTTTAACAGCAAAAGTGGAGCTAAAATAAGTTTTGTCATTGTGTCACTTTTTCATCATGGACAGTTATATATCAGTGATCTAAGGTTTTAAGGTTATCAGGGGTGGGGCTAAAAGTTGTGGTTTGGGCTGTTAATGTTTTTTTTTTTTTTAATAAACTGAGCGACCTTGGTTAAAAAAAAAGAGTTTGGTTGAATTTTTGACAAGATCCCGACTGTGTTTCTCTATAAGAGAAGCTGAGATTGATAACTGGGACCTACAGCTGTATACAGATGGTTACAGCACAGTTTTCGGGAATCCTTGGGCTGTCAGACTAGGGCAACTGAAATAGCGGGAGTCAGGTTTACGTCTATTTCCAGTCATAATAATTCAACTATGATAATACTATGTGGTTAAAAGACAATGTAGCTTTTGATCTGGCAATCAGAATGTTGCATTTTTATAAAACAATTTACCATCCTCTTTCTTGCCAGTCCCGACCCTTTCAAGGCACTTCGTACAGAGATGCTTGCAATGTAACGTGGCTCATACTGGCCCATAGGAGGGCAGGGGAAAACCCTGATGGGCCTATGATTTGGTCTGGTTCTGCTTTTCAGGGAGAAAGACAGAAAAAGAGGCAAATAACCAACTCCACCAGTGGGTCCCAAGAATCAGCTCCACTGGTGGACCCCAAGAATCAGCTCCACTGGTGGACCCCAACAATCATCTTCTCTATTGGCCCCAATAAACAACTGCACTGGTGGCCCCGAGAATCAGCTCCACTGGTGGCCCCAAGAATCAGCTCCACTGGTGGCCCCAAGAATCAGCTCCACTGGTGGCCTCAAGAATCAGCTCCACTGATGGGTCCCAGGAATCAACTTCACTGGTGCGTCCCAGGAATCAACTCCACTGGTGGGCCCCGAGAATCAACTCCACTGGTGGCCCCAATAATCAGCTCCACTGGTGGCCCCCAAGAATCAACTCCACTGGTGGCCCCCAAGAATCAGCTCCACTGGTGGCCCCCAAGAATCAGCTCTACTAGTGAAGGTCAACTGGGCTTTACTCCTATCAAATCACGTTAGTTTAGAAGAGGTGCTTGTTTATGGCCAAGGTCGCTTCTAAGGATTTTTGGTCCACACTAATTTTGTATTGGGGTAGCAACAGTTGTGGAGACAGCAGGCACATGATCTGAGGGTGTTAATCTCAAGGGGAGGTGGAATTTAGACTGATACAAGGACTATAGTCTGCAAGAAACTTTTAACAGTTTAATCTCTGTTACGGTCGACCAGTTGTTTGGATCCTGGATTATCTATATGTTCTCTGGACAACTCAATGGGCCTCTGGCAGGGTGGAGGCTTAACCGTGGCTTTTACCAGGTGAATCTTTCATGGAGAAAGGTCTAAAACCTTAGCGGTGGAAGAAATTTACATTCCGACCTTCTTATTACAGGCATACATCCGGGTAGGCAGAGAGGTCTCTAAAAGGAAACTTGTCTTTGGAAAATAAACTTTTGTTTAACTATTGTTTTATGTTAAACATTTTTTAAGAGTTTTTGGTTGTGGTTTTTTCTTTAACCCCTTAACTCCCAGCCTGAAAAGTAGTTAATGACCAGAACGTTTTTTTAGTTTTTGCCTCCTTGCGTTTTAACAGTTGTAACTTTCTTATTTTTTCAATGACGCAGTTGGATGAGGCCTCGTTGTATTCAAGACAAGTTGTACTTTATGGGGGAATAGTTTAAGTTCACTTATAAATAATTGCAGAATTTTTTTTTTAACATTTTTTTACATTTTTTTTACACCGTTCCCATTTCACATTTATTAACTTGTTAGATTAATTCTACAGGTTATTACGGTCGTGTAGATACCTAATATGTGTAGAGTTTTTTTGTGTGTGTAATTTATGCACAATTATTTTTTATTAAATATTTTTTTTATTTTATTATTTTTTTGGTTTTTTACACTTTTTATGTTTTTTTTTACACTTAGTAATGTATTAGCATATTCATATATGCTAATACATTATAATCTTTGTCAGTCTGACACAGGCAGTGATCAGGACACCACGCAGTGTGTCCTGGTCACTGGCTTGTTACACAGACAGCTCTGGGGCCACTCTAGGTCCCCAGGGCTGACTGTACAGCCGTTCCCCGGGCTCTGTCGGGTGACCGGGTGTTCCGATCACCTGACAGAGCAGGGGAACCCTTTGATTGCGCTACGGTAACGCACCCCCGCAATCAAAGGGTTAAAGAACCAGGTTGCGGAGGTTTTCTCAGGACATGCTTTGGGATCGGTGCTGTGTAGTACAGCCCCGACTCCAGCACAGCTGCGGCGCCGGGCGCCGCAAACCCCGAAGTCTACAGCGACGCCAAAAGACGTCGCTGTAGACGAACGACCTGCACCAGCCGACGTCAAAAGATGGTGCGCAGTCGTTAAGGGGTTAATTGTTCATAACATGATTAATATTTTTAAACGATTATGAAATCTTACAATTTTCACTGTGGCCACCAGGTCTAATAATACAAACCTACAAACAAATGTGTACCGGGCCAAATAACTGCAATAGGTGCACGTGTCAAGACACTGCAAAGCTGTAGAAAAAACAAGAAAGAAAGTGTCAACACCAAAAAAATATAAAATTAATATTTTATTGATTTATATTAAAAACACATGATTACAAGTGAAAACATATACATCCAAGGAGATAGAAAAAAGTGGCTCACAGAGAAACGAGATAAATATATATATATATATATATCAATTAATGAAAGTCATTAATAAATAACAAGTGCACATAGGACAAATAATCATATAAATAATCAATATGTATCCTATAACAGTCTAGAAAGGGCTAGGAGCACAACACCCCATCACACGTTCCACACGTTTATTCTGATTACTGTATTTATATGATTATTTATTCTATGGGCACTTGTTATTAATTATTTTTCATTAATTTCTATATATTTATCTTGGTTCTCTGTGAACCACTTTTTCTATCTCATTGGGTGTATATGTTTTCATTTATAATCATGTGTTTTTAATGTAAATGTCACGTCAAGGGAGGTACAGTGAGCCCTGACCGTAACCCAGCCCACTGTCCCTGCCTACTTGACGTGCTGCCCTAGGCGGCAGACGCCAACTGGGCGACAGTGCCTGCGCTACTAGAGTGCTGGGACCGTCAGGCGGAAGAAAGGTCAGACAGTCCGAGTCAATACCCAATCAGGAACGCCAAGCCACAAATCAGAGAGAGAAAACGTAAACAAGCCGAGGTCAAAACACGAACGGGAGCGAGGTACAAAATTAGAAGACAAGCCGAGGTAAGTAAACAAACCGGGGTCTGGTACACATATAAAGCAATCAGTAAATAGAAGAACACAGGAAAACAAGGCAGCCAGGAAATATCACAGGCACCGCACTCAGCCTGCAGGGAGTTTAAATATGATTCCCCGGATACCGCTCCTGTAACGGATTGGAGCGGACTCCGGGCCCTTCCATTGGCTGGTGTGACACGCCCCCTGTCCAGGGTGGCTGGGCCTCTGTCACTCACAGAGCTGCCGGCAGACTGTCTATCCGGGTGGGGTTGCAAATCAGCTGCTGCAGACTGTTGCACCCTGCAGGCTGAGCGCCGCCTAGCCCGGACAGTAAATCAATAAAATATTAATTTTATATTTTTTGGTGTTGACAGTTTTCTTCTTTTTTTTTTTTTCAATGTCTATTAATATTCTGACACTTCCTGTTTATCAGTCTCCTAATTATCAGCACAGGCAGGATTACACTGAAAGGTGACACCAATAGATAACACAGAATCCACCAGTCACAATAGGAGATGTCACAGCTCTTCCTCCCTGCACACTGACTTCTTCCCAGGTCACAGAGCATGCCCCTAAAACTCTCCTATAGAAGTCAGTGGGTCTGCTCCTGTTCTCAGACTTCTATGTCCATGTACCTGCTGTAAAGCATCTCTCTAAATGTTGTTAAAAGCAGCTTGGGCAAGATGGCCGTCCCCATAATCATATACAGAAAACAGAATTTAAAATCTACAATCAGAACATAGAAAAGGCAAAAAGATAAGAAAATGTATCAGTATCTGGATTTAATTAGAAAAAAGCCAATAGATTCCCTTTAAGAGAATTTAATGCACAGGGCCCTCACGTCCTGGCTGGCATCACAATGGGGGCCTTGTTTAATCCGGAATACTTCTGAACCCATCTATGGTCACAATGAATCTGAACTGTTCCTACATAAAATCACTTCAGCCAGTTCTTAGTTGTATGGGCATCGGGAGAGCAGGTCCAATGTGGTTATTACAGATCCAACAAGGTTTATCCTCCCACTTCCTCAAGCCTAATGGACAGTAAGTCAGCCTCATTACTCCTGTGGAGGAGTCACCGGGCACCAGAGAAGCGGGGTGGCTTGTCCAGGTGGGCCGCTAGCCTCTGGGGAACAGAACAGGAGACTCATTTCTTTATGTGCAGCTGGTGTCTGCGCGCTCTTCCTGGCACTGCAGCATTGTGTATGCCTAACAAATAAATCTAATGAATTGTGTAATTAGCCTCTGGGGTAAACGTCCCGGACACAGATTCTGGATTCTACTCCTGCTTCTTATGTCTTGTATAACTAGGTAGACATGGATTTGGTAACATAACCTGAAATGCTCCCTAAGAGATGCAACAAAAGGATTTCGTGTACACTCCCAAAATACCATGAGGGCCCCCCATAAGGCCCCCTCCATCCCCGTGATTTCCTTCACCCTTCCATGTGCCACCCCTCCCCCAGATGCCAAAAGACGTATCCTCAGCAGACACCCCCCAAAAAGGGGAAAGGGCCCCCGATGCCCCAAAGTGGGGGTTACTTGCTGGGCACACCAGGAAAAAAGCCCGACAGACATCAGACGGGCCTCCATTTTTTTTGGTTGCTGGAGTCCTTGACTTCGGGGAATTTTTTCCCCCTTTCAGAGAAAATTGGGGGTTACTGCGGGGCAAACAGACAGAAAGGGGGCACTGAGAAAAGAATGAGAAGCATAAACGGGGCACAGTCATAGCCAGGTAAGAACGGGGGTAAACCTCCCAAATTTGGGCGGGAAGAAAAAAGGGAGCCAAGTTTGGCGGCCTTGACAGGAAATTTCCCATGGACCCCAGTAACCTGCCCGATACGGGGGATGAAATGGAATTTTTCGTTTTTTCCTTTGTCAGGAAAACCCCCTCACCTCTACTGACCCTACTCCTCATTAAAACCCCTTTTGTGATGGTGACTTTATTTTTTCTTTTTGTAACCCCATTTTTTTCCCTTTGGTGGGGTCTGGGCCCTTTGTTTGTAGCTAAATGGGATCCAACAAGGGAGGGAAAATGAGCCTTCCTGGACGTCAGTGCCCATACACCCCACGGGCCCCCTTCCCCCCTTTTGGGGGTTGAACCGGGTTTTGATCTTTTTTCCTCTTTTTGGGGGGTTGGGGCTACTGGATACGCACGGGGACAACAGGAAAATGTGGGGGTAGTATTTTTGGTGATGGTATATTGAAGAAAGGAGTCGGGTTTCCCTTAAAAGGGGTGTGATTAAAAAGGAGACACGGGCCGGGATCACGTTGTGATATTGTATCTTTTGTAAAAGAAGAAAAGGGGGCCGGGATTTATTTGTGCACCAAACGGGGGCCAAGGTAAGGAGGCTGAATTGGAGACCACACCTCTGAGAGTTGAAAAATTTTGGACTACGCTAAACACTTATGTATGGGCCCTTTCTTAAAAGCGAGGATTTTTGACCCTTCTGCAAAAACCCTGAAAACAGAAGAAAAACCACATTTTAAAGATTTTTCTGGGGATATAAAAGTTGTTTATCCTTCAACATAAATACAATTGGTTGGAGCTTTTTCCCCCACATCTGTACTGCTCTGCTGATTGTGTGTTGATCAAAAACAAACCCCATGACCCCAAAAGGGAACAAACAAAATGTAATCCATAAGCAGCTCTGTCTGAATGGGTGCGGGTCAAACGCATAAAGTTCCCTTTCTTTTTTTAAAGGCCCGGGTACGAAAATCCCCCTCCCGGGCCCCCAAAATGTTGCCCCAACCTTTTAACGTAGGGGTTTAAAAATTAAGATAAATTTTTTGGTTTTAACATATGGGGAAAACGCTTCCTAAACCGAACGGGGGTGTGAGTTTCCCAATATCGGGGCCCCTTGAGGTGGGGGCAGCCCGTCAATCCCAAAACAAAATTGCTGGGCCCCCGGGTTCACCTCCACTATTTCAAAAACTGGGGCCCAAACCAACGAATAAACTGCACTAACAATTTGAAACCATTCAACTAGGGGAACTTTCCGTACACTCCCCCCAACAAAAATTTCAGAATTTTTGACTTTTGGTTAAAATTTTCAGGAGAACATAAAATGTATTGAAAATTTTTAAAAATTTCAGCTAAATGACCCCTTTTTCCTTAAATTAAAGCACAGTCCAGTTTGTTAAATTTTTTTCCTTTTGGCCCTTTTTTGCACAACTTGCTGATCTCTAAAAAAAGATTTTAAAATGGAAAAAAACCCCCAAAAGGTTTTTGTCCCAAAATTTGGGGTTTAAAACATCCTCCTCATCCTGTTTTTCCCACATTGGACATCATGAGACAAGACACCTTACATTACCGACAAAATTGTGGCTTCAAGCAGTGCCTCAAAGGAAAGGGCCACAAGACAATCACAGAGTGTCACAGAAGGTTGTTTTCAGAAAATACTGTAGACAAAAAAGAGTCACGGGAAAGGGCAAAGAATGGCTATCCTCAAATACCCCTTTTCATTGTAACCAAGGGCCCGGGAATGATGAAGGGCAACACAACTCCGGGAAACTGAAGGGGGTTTTTTAGGGCCCCCAAATGTCACAAAAAACCCAAATTTGTAACTGATTACATCAGTGGGGATCTGCGTGCTGGAGCCATGACCACACCCCCAAAGGCACAGGCATCATCATCTGGGCAGGAGCATTTTCCGCGGGAACAGGGACAATCCCTCCTCAGTTGCTGTTCATTTGTTTAAACACGTTTTAAAATCGGGAGCAAAAATGAGGGGCCCCAACCCTGCGGAGACATAAAGGAAGCGCTATGGATCCCCGGGCCCGGTATCGGCAGGAAACCGTTCCAGTCATCTACACATAGACCACACTATATAAAACCCTTTTACACATTCTGCCCTTACACCCATCTCCCTTAAAAACGTGTTTTGGTTTTTTTGGCATTCATTATCCATTTCCCTTGAAAGGCATTGGTTCCCAATGAACCCTTCCAACAGTGTCTGATGGAGCCAAAGGACGTCCACTTTTTTGCCTTTCTGTGACACCCCCCAGTCTCAATTTTAAGCTCAGTGACCCTTTCTGAAGAAACCCTCTTGAAACCTCGCAATGGCGAGGTACTTTTAAAGATAAATTTCAAATTGTTTCCCCTAAATTTAGTGCGTTTCAGGGATCAAAACACCTGTTTTGTGAATTTTTAAAACCCTTAAAAGGGGTTTTCTTTACTAAAAGGATTTTTTTGCTTTTTAATTTTAAAAACTTGCAAAAACAAGTCAACTTTGCAATATGGTCCACTAATTTTGTCCTAAACCCATTTCCCAGATATACCCTCATGGATGGGCTGCATCACTCCTCAGGTTTCTAAAAGCTACAGTTTTTTTTGAAATTTTCCTGATAAGGCTGCCCCTCTGGTTTTCTAAAAAGCTACAGACCTGTTTTTGGAAACTCTCCTGAAGGCTGCCAGCGCTGGTTACTATAGCTTTCAACCGGGTTCTAAATGAAGCCTAGTAGAACCCATAAAAAAACTCCCCCCAATTTAAAATGAAACCAAGAAAACAGGACTGAGTAAGATGAACAATGTAGTGAGACAAAAACCCCCCAAGCTTTCCCTGTTAGAGAACGCCCAAATTGTTTCAATAAGTACTTTAAACATTGAACAGCTGGACATGTGCATCTATAGGGGGAGAGAAACGGGTAAATTATTTTTTTTAAGCACTTTTTTCAAAAATTTTATGTTTAACCAAAAAACCCACATATCCCCCCTCTCTTTTTGAGTAGTGTAAAAAAGGGAAACTTTACATCTGAACACATACGGTAAGATGGAAAGGGTTTTTTGAATGATGACAAACGGTGGGTCGGCACAGCATCTATTTCTGGCACTTTAAAGAGGTTTTGCACGGAACTGGGGTATAATGTTCTTGCCAAACACCAGGTCAAATATATCTCTTTTTCTTTCTGCCGGGGGATGTTCTAGCTTTTAGGGCCTGAAAAAAATTCTGGTGGGAAATTTTGTGGTGACGATAGGTGGTGGTGGGGAGGTTATGAGGTGTGAGCTGGTGGGGGATGATAGGTGGGGGTGAAGGGGCAATGGGGCATAAAGAAAGGTGAAAGCAAAAAATGTTAAAGTTAAAAGATGTTGAATCCAAGCTTTTTGGGTGGTTAGTCAGAGATCTCCTGAGACAATGGAGCTGTTTAATTACGTGGACATCATGTTGTATGGTAGCAAGGCATGGTGAGGAGCTGCAGAGACACCTTGCCATAAGTCCAGAGATGGATGGGCATCCAAGGCAATAGGTGTGTGGATTCAGCTTACGACTAGGGATGAGCGATTATAATCGACAAAGTTGAAATCGGCACGATTTTTAGGTTGATCGGAAATTTCCGATCACGCGATATTTTAGTAGAGAATCTGCAGATAATCTATTACTATTGCGCCATTTTCTGCGCTTCCTGTCATTTTGGCGGCCAGCAAATCAGCTTAGAGAATAGAGCAGGGTGAGCTGGGTGTGCGACGTCATGACTGTGATGTGCATGGTTGTCATTGGCTGGAAAAATCACATGACCTCGTTTTGCATAGAACAGCGTTTCCTGTTCATCATCAGTGTTTCAGTGTCTCTCACTAGACCAGGACGTGTGCTAGGTCTCTCTCAATACAGCTCAGCTCAGAGACACAGTTCTATTTATTCATACCGACAACTATGCATTTAGTTGTGAACATTAGAATATAGGTAGATTAGAGAATTTCAGTTCTTAGTTAGACAGAGACTTTTAAAGAAGCATCTAGCACTGTACAGCCGCAGGGGTGGGGGGGAGGAGGCAGACAGACAGGCTGGCATTGGAAAGGAGGGTTTATATTGTGCAGCCCAGACTCTACTTTGAACCTGCATTGAAATGGCATTTTTTTACCACTTTTTGGCCAGCACACCTCGCACCTGAGGTGAAATTGTACCTTTTATTTTGTGCATCCCAGTTATCTTCAAAGAGCCACCTTGTACTTAAATTTGGATACAGAAATTTTGTAGTAACTGTTGGTGTATTTCATTGGTGCAAAAACCACCTTTTCTTATTGTATAACTTTTAAATAGCTGTATTTCACTTTAGTGCAGCCCAGTTTTGTTCAAAGAGCCACCTTGTTCTTAAATTAGGATAAAGAAATTTTATAGTAACTGCTTGTGTATTTCATTGGTGCAATAACCACCTTTTCTTATCCGTATAACTTTTAAATAGCTGTCTTTTACTTTGGTGCAACCCAGTTTTGTTCAAAGAGCCACCTTGTACTTACATTAGGATACAGAAATTTTCTAGTAACTGCTGGTGTATTTCATTGAGCAAAAACCACCTTTTCTTATCCGTATAACTTTTAAATAGCTGTATTGCACTTTGCTGTGGCCCAGTTTTGTTCAAAGAGCCACATTGTACTTACATTAGTAACTGTTCTCGTGTGTCATTGCTGCAAAAAACGCAATTTCTCATCCGTGTAACTTGTGAATAATTTTATTGTGCTCGGTGAATCTCAGTTTGGCGCAAATAGCGCACCTGTATGATAGTTTGTTGAAAACTATCAATTCCTAGTCCTACTGGGCAGTTGTAAATCCCTGGGACTGAAGGAAGAACATTGTTAATTTTGTCTTACGGTTCTTCCACCAGACCGCATTTCAAAGGTATTCGATATAAACCATTCTGTTTCTAATCCTAGTTGGCTGTAGGAAATTAGAGGGATTTAAGAATAGCTGTGATTTGGCGTCTTTCAATAAGAGACTGTCAAAAACTCTTCCATACCTTTTTAAATTTTTATCTTTCTGAACATGGAGTGAAATGCAGGTGGTAAGCGAGCAAAGAGGGGTGTAGGACATGAAGGTAGAGGTACGAGAGAAGGTGCTCCTTCCAGTGCTGGTCACAACACGCAAGCCAGCGGATCATCGGTTGCAGGACCGTCAGGCCTGTTATCGCTGGGTCGGTGCCCTGTGAATCTCAGTAACGAACAGCGTCGCCAATCTGTTCTTCAGTGGTTAATGCAACCTGCATCCAGCGGTCTTACCTCCTCGTCCTCCCAGTCACGGCCACAAATGTCATCATCATCATCGTCAGCATCCGTCCAACATGAAGCGAAGGCAGCCCAAATGTCAACTCGTGTACCCACCACTGTGGATAATCCATTTTCTGAAGACCTCTTTGATGACAAAATGCGGTTTGGGTCAGAAGGCATATCAAAAGATCAAGAGGCCAGAGGATGATTTTGTCTGTTCTGACGCCCAATTGCTGATGCCATCAGAGGAGGAGAAGGAAGCCGGTCAGTCGCCACAAATCCCGAGCGGTCGGCAACGCCTGGCAGTGCCTGTTGCTTGTAGCCCGCAGCTCCAGGATGTAGAATGTCAGGACGAGGAAGTCACCTGTGTTGATGATGATGATGATGATGATGATGACGACATTGCGGATCCAACGTGGTCTTTTCAGCAGAATTTGCTTGCGAGCGCTTCATCACTGGACGAGGAGGAAGACGATGGGGTAGTGTCAGTACGGGTCCCGCCTCAAAAAGGTAGAGGGCGGTCGCACAAGTCCGCTGAGATTATTCCGCCAGCCATGATCAGCGGAAACACCACTCCTCGCTTATCGCAGTCGAAAAGGTCCAGGACCTCTCAAGCCTGGGCCTTTTTCGAGAAAGCCTCTGATTCACCCAGCGATGTCATATGCCGCCTTTGCCGTAAACGCATCAGTAGAGGGAAGAATCTTAGGTGTTTAACCACCACCAACATGTCTAGTCACATGCAGCGAATGCATAAGTTGAAATGGAGGGAACACTTGGCCAAAAAAGGCCACACCGATCCCGGGATTCCAACCACTGTCACAACATCTGTCTCCGCCTCCTCCTCCCCTGTCACGACCAAGCGTTCCTCAGTTGCCCATGTCTCTCAGAGTCATGAGCAAGGATCAGCCTTCGCTTCAGCCTCCACTGTCGCCCGAGTACCACCAGCACCACCAGAGACCCATCCTACCCCTTCTCCTTCCACCAGTTTGACCTGCACGCCGTACAGTGGCCTGTCTAGCAGCCAGCCTTCTGTAAACCAGGTTTGGGAGCAGAGGAAACACTTTAACCCAAACCATCCCAAAGCCAAAAGCCTGAATGTCGGCATTGCCAGGCTTTTGGCCTTGGAAATGTAGCCTTCCCGTCTGGTGGACACAGATGGGTTCCGCCACGTCATGGCCCTTGCCTGCCCCCGATACCAGATGCCGGGCAGAAAAGCCGACCAGAAAAGCCGTCCGGCCCTGGCCAGCCACGTGTCATCTAAAATTTCAAGCGCGTTGTCTGCATCTGTGTCCGGCAAAGTCCATCTGATCACCGATACATGGACTAGTAAGCATGGCCAAGGCCGCCATATCTCTGTGACAGCTCACTGGGTGAGCTGGGTGGATGTCTCTGGTGGTAACGGTGGCTCTCAGGCTCGGCACTCTCTTCAAAACCGTAGGGATGGTGCAGGGTTCTTTCCCCCAAGGTCCACTGGTAGCATCACGTGCCCATAGAAACCAGGCCGTGTTGAAATTAATCTGTCTTGGAGACCGTCAACACACAGGTCAGGAGCTGTGGACGGCTCTCCGCAACGAGACCGAGCGCTGGCTGGGTGACAAGAACCTTGTGCCAGGCAAGGTGGTGTGCGATAACGGTCGAAATCTCCTGGCCGCCCTTAAGATCGGTAGGCTGGAGCACATCCCTTGCCTGGCACACGTCATGAACCTCGTCGTCCAGAAATTTCTAAAGCGCTCCCCGGGTCTGGACTGCCTGCTGAAGAAGGCTCGAGGTCTGAGTTCGCACTTCCGCCGTTCGCACCCTGCTTCGTCCCGCCTGGCTGCATTGCAGTGTCAGCTCGGCCTCCCCGTCAACCGTCTCATTGTTGATGTGGCAACTTGCTGGAATTCCACCCTCCACATGCTCCAGCGATTGTGGCAGCAGCGCAATGCCGTTACGCAGTACGAAGTGACAAATGGTTTGACAAGCAGGGGTGGGGGACCTGGGGGTGGTGGCCACGAGAGTGGAGGCGGGTTTAAAAGAGTCGCCCATTTTTCCCATTTTTGAAAAAGCCCAAAAGGGTCGTGGGACAATGCTCTTATCAGCATGAGCATTGTGGTGATTTTAGTTTGGAAAGATCTTGGGACACTCTGAAACTTTAGGTCCCCCAGCGAGGAGGGGAGAGGACACAGATGCGGCTGGAGCCTTTCCCCCGTAAAAAACCCAAAGGGCCCGACAGTTTCAAAATTTTATGGGTTTTTCATTAGGCATAGTTCGGGGCCGGGGCTAGTGAAAGGCGGTCCCTCAGCTTCGGGTGCATCATTGAGGAAAGTCAGGGTGTTTTGAAGCTGTGGCAGAGGGGAAGGGAGGAGGGGAGGAAAAAGTTTCCTGGACACCGACGTTACCGGCCCTGCCTTGGAAAGAGGTTGGCACGGATTGAGGCGGAGGAGGAAGATGAGGAAGATCAGTTTGCTAGTGCCCCTCGACCGAGGCTTGGGAAATAAAGGCTCCTTTCCCACATGAGTGCTTGGATGCCCATTTCTCCAACGATCCTCGCATTAGGCCCATCAAACTGAAAAACAGTTATTGGGGGGCCACACTCCTCGTTTCCCGGGGTAAAAGGCAAAACTCAGCATTTTTTTCCCACCCCCCAAATAGAAGAAAATGCAGGAATTGGGACCTTGCTGATTGATCAACTGGAGACATTGTTGCGTCTGTTTCACTTTCTTCAAGTCACGGTGAACAACATCGGGGCGTGACAGCAATAGGTCCAAGCGGGGGGGGCGGGCATTGTGGCAGAACTAATGGGGACCTCTGGCAACCCTTTATTTCCCACCTCACCAACGCATGAAATGCGGGGCCCCAATTGACACACAGAGACGGCTTAAGATCAGGGTGCACGACTATCTGGTCTCAACACCGATGTTTTTGGTATTTCCGGACCCAATCGATTTCGGGGTATCCAAATGGACAAAGGGCCCTAACTCGCTCCCACCCATAGAGGTGTTGCCCTGCCCAGCAGCCAGCTCTATTGACGGCCCCTTCAGCAACGGGGGGAAGTCTTACAGAAAAAACGCACCCGGTTTTTCCCAGAAAATTGGATTGTTTGATTTTCATAAAGATGAATCACATGGATCTTGTATGTTGTGGCCCAATTGCCGAGGTCCCCCGATTTTTTCCCCGGTCTACTTCCTTTTCCCTTCAAAAAAAAGGTCCTTTTAAAAACTTTTTTTTTAAAAATGTATTTTACTGAAATTTTTTTCTCAGTTCCAAAAGGTCTTTTTGTGGTTTTGCGTGAGGAGTGAAAAAGACCCCAATTGTACAGGGTTTAAAAAAAAAAATTTTCCATTTACTCCCTTCATCTTTAAAATTTTTTTCGTCTGTCAAGGGTTTTGGGTCAGGTGCTGTGAGATACAGAAAAATAACCCCAAAAATTTTTGCTTTAAGTAGCATTTCCTTCACAATTTTTGCCATGCTGAGAAGTCATTTTTTATAATTTTTTGGGCTGCTGCTGAAAAAGTAGCTTACTCAGGTCCTTTTTTAAAAAAAGTGGTTTTCAAACCAACATTTGTTCTTCAAAATTTAAAGAGTGGCCAAAGGGTTATGTTTTAAATTTTTTGGGGGGCAGTTGCTGTGAAATGGCTATATACGGTTTTGTCTGGGGGCGGGCGGGTCCCTTGGCCCCCGGGCCCCCCCAACCCCCCGCAGGGGGGCCGGGCGGGTCCCCCCGGCTGCCTGCGTCCGCCCCTCGTGCTCCCGGGGGCCCGGGGGGCCTTTTTTCTTCCCCGTCGTGCCCCCCTGTGCTTCCTTTGCTTCTGCCTGTCCCCGGCCGCCCGCACCGCCAAGCTGTTAGGGGGCACGCCGTGACGCTGGTCTGGATTTAAAGGGCCAGCTCGCCGGTTTTAAATTTGTCTTTTCCCGGCCGCTGGTCCTAATAGGTTCAAGCCCCCTGCACTCTCTGCCGGGGTTTGGTTGGTGTGCGTTAGCAAGTTTTGAGGTGTTTGGATTTTCTTTATTGATTCCCATTTTCCCCAGTCCCCGTTTTCACTACGTTTCATGACCTTGCCTGTTTGCCGCCTGCCCTGACCGTCTCCATTCTTACCCGAACCCCCGCCGCCGAGTTTTTTTTTAATTAGTTTATTTCTATTGCGAAATTTTTTGCTGATTGGTCCAAAAAGGGCACCTTTTGGGTCGGGGTTTTTGGGGTCATCTGCGTTAAGGACATGGATAGCAATTTATTTCATAAAATACTGCTCAAAGACTCTTTCATCAGCATTTTTTAATTGTGGGTCTGCAGGTTTGAGGGTCATGCTGCGGTCGAACGGGTATGTCAATGCCCAGTTCAACAAAAATGGGGTTCTTACTGAAAAAAATACATAAACTTGTTGGGGCCCTATTCACCAAGTTTAATTTTGGCGGGAAAAACAGCCCGAATAGGTTACAAAAAATTTTGACGTGGGCGGGGCAAGGGGGCGCACAGCTTCCAAATAAAAAGGTTGTACAACCGGGCGCGATGTAGGACATCAGGGATTGGCTTACGGACTCAAACTATTTTTCAAACGTTAGGTTAGAATCCCAATTAGCAGCACCCTTATCGTTGTCCGCGCTAATACATTTGCCATATTGGGGCCATTCCCCCCGAAATAAAAAAAAGTGTTATCTTTAGAGATACCCTTGCCACAGGGGACTGTAGAAGATTTTTTAAGAGACCTTGATATCTACCTTTCTATCCCTTGTGGGGAAACCCCTTTTCCTTTACGGGGGGGAAAGGAATGCTTTGTCCCCTAAATGGGAAAAAGAAAGAATTATGCACCTGAGTGATGTTCTATCAAAAGGGGGAGGGGGGTTAATGTTGGGAGAAAATTTAAAGGAAATTTGGCCTTGGTCCAACGAATTTTAGTATTTGCAGATTGAAGCTTTTGTAAGCTACGTGATTTAAATTTTAGAGCGTTAGGTGAGTACAGAATTTATGGGGTTTTTGGGGGTTCCCGGGGGCGTGGCGTACTATCACAGATTTATAACATCCTCCACAGAGCAGATACAGAAGGGATAATTCAAACAATGTTTAATAGTTGGGAGGGTAAAATTTCAAGAGGGATTCACTCGAAAGATTTTGAAAGGGTTTGACCTGGTGGAAAGGCACGCCAAAGTGCGTGGAGGGAGCTGTTTTGAGTGGTCTGAGCCATTTAAAGTTTCAAAATCCCCTTTTAAAAAGGGGTTATTATTTGACCAAATGCCCAAAGTGTCCCTAGATTTAAAGGGGGCTTGATTCATTGTTTATGGTCTTGCCCCGGGAAAATTGGGGAAATCTGTGAAGAATGTCCTAAAATTGGTTTGGAATCTGGAATTAGATATTTTTATGGAACCCAAAGCCTTTTGTTTACACATACCAGAACGACGGAGAGGGGGATAAAAGGAAGCTTGGTGACGTAAAGGGATTCATGTATTACTTTTAGCCGTAAAGGTTTTATTTAGGCATGGATCAAAAATCAGTCCCAGTATGGGAGGTGATTTAATGCCTTCGAAAAAAATGTTCTTAATAAAAAAATGAAACGGAAAGGGACAAGGACAGATGCTCTAAGAACTTCTTCAAGAAGTGGAAACCTTATATCTCTTATACATTTAGTGCTTTAGAAATAAAAGATTTGATGGAACCATTTAAATATACTGACTATTACCTAACAGAAAAATTAAAAGGCACACTGGGAAACCTAGAGATAGACACTTAGGAGGTAAGAGAGAACAGTTTGGAGGTTCAGGTTTGTTGGGTGGGGGGAAGGGTGGGGGGTAGATTAAGGGAGAAAATTTACAAAATCTCAGGAGCACCGGGACTGTTGAATTTCTATTTTGAAGTGTTATTTGATGTAATGTGATATTTCTGATGCCCTGGACACTTCAGAAATGGACTTGATGCAAAATGGACTGTTAATATACACTGTTATGATCAATCACTGTTGTATCGTTGTGCTTCTGTGCAGTAAAATATTAAAAAAAAAAAAAAAATGGTGGTTCAAAGACTCCTTTTTCCGACACTTTTAATTCTGTGGGTTGGACAGGTTTAATGGGCTATGTGGTACGAAAAAGGTTTGTCAATGTCCGTTCAACTAAAATGGTGGTTCAAAAATCCTTTTTTGGGACTTTTTAAACTGTGGGGCATGAAAGGGTTTTGGGGGTCATGCTGTGGCCCGGACAGGTTATCAATGTCCCGTTCAACAAAATGGTGGTTTTAAAAACTTTTTTCCTTTTTTTTTTTTAAAACAACTTTTTTAATTCCTTGGGGGGTTTTTCCCCTTTTTTAAGGGGGGAAATTTTAAGGGGTCCAGGACAGGTATAGTAATGTCCCGTTCAACTGAAATGGTGGTTGAAAGACTCCTTTTTCCCGGGACTTTTTTTAAACTGTGGGGCAGACAGGTTTTTTTTGGTCATATGCGGGCCGGGGCAGGATATCAAAGTCCCTTCAACTAAAAAGGGGTTCAAAGATCCTTTTTCCCCCCACTTTTTAATCTGTGGGTAAAGGCCGGGTTTTGGGTTCATGCTGCAGCCCCAGGCGGGGATAGCCCCAAAAGCCCAAATTCAATAAATTTAGGGTTTTCAAATCATACTCCCTTTTGGGCCATTTTTTAAATTTTTGGGGTATGGGGGTTTAAAGGGTTTCCCGGCTGTGGGTACAAAAACAGGGATAGTAAAATTGGCTGTGACTTTTTTTCTTTTGACTTTATAACCTAAGTGTTTTTTCCCTAAATTACCCCCGTATCCAGTTTACTGTTTTTGGTTTTTACCCCCCAGCTTCCCAGCCCTGTTTTGGGTGTAAAAAATAAAGGTTTTTGTTCCCCCCATAGACTTTAATGGTAACCCGGCGAAAATTTAAAATTATCGATTTCCGATATCGTCATGATAAAGCCGAAAACGACAATCGAATCGATAACAATAGTTGACACAATCGCTCATCCTTAGTCAAGAGACTTCCTGATCACTGTATGCTCATCAGTAGACAGCCTTGAGGCTTTCCGATTACTCTTTACTCATCAGAAGACAACCATGAGGCTTCTTGATCACTGAATAAAAACATCAGAAACAGCCATGGGGAAATTCCCCTTATCACTTTTATTCTACAAGTAGACCGCCATGGGCCCTCCTGATCCCGGTAAAAACACATCATGGGCACCCATGGGGCCCCAAATTTTTCCAAAAACCCTGAATAAAAAACAATCAGAACCCAGGGCCCCCCCCAAAAAGGGGCCCTTCCTGATCACTGTATACTCATCATAAACAGCATGGGGCCTTCTTGATAAATTATATTTGAAAAGTAGACATCCATGGGGGTTTTCCCGAAAAAGTATCCCACATTAATAAAACCCGTTCTGGGGCATCCAAATTTCACTATATCCACCAGTTAAGTTTTGAGGCTTCTTAAATCACTGTAAAACTCATCAGTAACAACTGGGGGGGACCCCTTCCTGATCAATTTATACACATTAGAAAAAAGGGCCTGAACCCTTCCTGTTCAGACCAATAAATTTCAAACAGTAATTCTTGCTTTCCCCTTTTTATGTTAAATAAATTAAAAAAATTGCTCCAGAAAAAATTTTTTTTTGACCTCATGGGGACATTGTGAAACGGGGTTTCCCCGGTGACCCCGGGAGCCCCCGGAAAATTTGGTCAAGTATGATTCCATTCAGATTTTGTGTATTCTTCATACTAGACAAAATCCCACAGTGCAAGCATTTTTGACCCAGCACCGTGATCGGGCACCGTGATCAGCCACCGGACCACCCACCCAGAAAACCATGATCAGCCCCAAAGCCCCCAGGGATCAGCCCCAAAGGGGGGGATCAGACCAGCACAGTAAACAGCACCAAAATGATCCACCAGCAAAAGTAAACAGCACCATAAAACAGCCCCAAACCACAGTGATCACCCCATCTGCCAAAAATAAAGGACACGTTAAAGAGGGGTTTACATTGGGGAACCCTTCTACTTAACAAGCCGCAGCAGCGCAGCTTTGCCATCGTCCTCCCTGATAATCAGGTGTGGGGCAATTATTATGCATCTGCCCCCAAAGAAACTCATAAAAGAAGGAGATAAAATTTTCCCGGAAATGTTCCGTATTTTTACAACATGTGTCATTACATTAGTAAAGCTTTTCCCTGTGAGTTTTTTAGTGCCGGCGCCATCTAGGGAAAAGGGAACGCTATCCTTACAAAAAAATGCTTTTGTTTCCAAAGGGGATTTTTTTTAAAAACAGTTTTATACATTAGGGGGTGACCAAAAAACTAAAGGGGAGACTGGGGGGTGGGGGGGGGGGGGGGGTAAACCCCCAATGGGGACCCAAGCTGCTGTTGGGGGAGGTCGGTAATTTTTTGGGAGGGATTTTTCTTGTCAAACCCTTGTTGCTTTTCCTTGAAAGCACCCTGCTGGTGGCTGGTCTACCCTTTAATTTCTTTCAGAAACAGGGCCACGCTTGCCCAAGGTTTTATTATTCTGGTTAAAACTCAACCCGGCCCCAACACTGGCGGTGGGCCCGGGCCCATGCCTCTACCCCCCCCAAGACACCCCAAACAGTTTTAACCCACCACAAATGTCTGGAAAACCAGCACCCTACCAAAGACAACTGGCAAGCAGGGCCTTTGGCTTCCTTCTCCCCCAAGGGTTTTTTTAACTTTTTGCACATCCCAAAAAAACACACAAACATTAAAAATCCGGGGACATACATATACCACCCCATGCTTTTGAGGCCCTCGGACAGCTGCCTAGTGTGCCCGATGGAAAAGATGGCCCTGGTTAGACTCCCTTTAATGGGAATGTAACTAAACGCCAACCATGTGAAACCCTCCCATGGGGGCCCCTTTTTTCTGGTAAAAAGTTTTTTGTATGCCTAAATACAAATTTTTGGGGAAAACGGGCTGGAAACGGGTTTGACACATTATGCCAAATCCCTGGTTCTTTTCCCTTTTTTTTTTAAAAATTGGAAGGAGGGGAAAAATCATAAAAGGAGAACACAATGATTAAAGAAAAGAAAAAACAATCAAAGGGGAAAATCGAGGTTTCCTCAGGTCCTGGCGGGAAACCATTTTTTGAAATGAAAGAGAAAATGAGGTATTTTTCCCTTAGGGTGTTTTTCACAAAAGTGAAATTTTTTAAATCCCTTTTTTAAACGCTTTTTTTTGTGCAAAAAAGGCAGAAAAATTTATCACATTTCGGGCACAAAAAACGCATCCAAAAACCACTAAAGAAAGCATTTTGTAAAAGCTCCCTTTTTTGGCTATGAAAAAAACCCAAAATTTTGGGGGTTGTTTTTTAAAAAGGTTGTGGTCAAGAAAAAACCAGTCCCGAAAAGGGTTTTCACCCTAGGCCCAAACTTTTAAGACATTTTTAACTACTGATTGTTTTTAGCTTTTTGGGTGACGGGTTGCAGTCCATGGGATCACATACACTCGTGAAATTCCGGGGGCTACACTTTTGACACACAGAAGGTATCAGCTTACCCCCGCCTTAAAGGTTGTCCCCCTTGTGACTGTGAAGCCCCCAAACCCACATTTTTACACAGACAAAATTCAAATAAAAAAAACTGAAATAAAAATTTTCCTGTGACATATTTCCCACAAGCTTTTTTACACCAGCTTCGGGTTTCAAACTTCCGTAGGGGGTTTCTTAGCACTGACGGGACAATTCAGCTCTGCAAAAATTTTTCCCCCCCAAAAAAGGCCGGGAAAAAAAACTGTTAAAGGGATATTGGCGTTTAAAGGGTTTTAAGCAGGGCAAAGGGCTACAGACTCTAAAGGGTTTTAAATTTTCATAAAAAAGATAAACAAGCTCCTGTGCTGGCTGAAAAACACAGAAATGAGGGAAAACAACCACCAGGCCGGGGCCCGCCAACCCACGGAAATGGTCGGGAAACCTGGGAAAACCCTTCTGAAAAAAACCCGGGCGATAAGCATTGCTCTAACGAAAAAAGGAAAAAGGCAAAATCACAACAGCAATTTATTTGGAAAAAGGGTTTTAAAAAAAAATTGGGGGGGCCCCCTTTTGCCTACATGGTTAAATCTAATCAATGGGGGTGGAATATCCACCTAAAGTCCCAAATTTTTAAAACTTAAAGACACCTTTAATAGAAGCCCCAAAAATTTTTGAAAGGGGAAATACAACATAGAGTACCCGGGATAGACAAGACATTTCGAAAACCCCAAAACTGGCTGTGGGCCCGGATTGGCTATGACCTGCAGGGATCAGTTTTTTCATCCCCCACCCCCCCGAAGAGCCATGAAAATTCATATTATTTGGGGATTTTTTAATTTGGGAAACCCATGAGACTCACATACGCATTTGGCCCTTTCCCCCTTTGGGTCACCCGGGGGTCACATTTGACTTTTGGGTTTGCCGTTCTTTTGGGAGACGGGGTTTTGGAAAATTGATAAATAGCAAATCCCAACACCAGGGGGTCTTTTAAAACTGACCTCAGCCCTTTTTTTTCATGCACAGGGTTTTCAGTCCCCAAAAATAAAACAAATCCCTTTACCAAAAACCAAAAATCCCAAATTTTCCCCCACTACCAGGGATCTGTGCCCCTAAAAAAAAAAAAAACCGGGGCACAGTGCCCCAAAAACCCCGTATTCTTACTGTACAGGCTTCCCCCAAGCCCTGGGGACCAAAACCCTCTTCCCGCTCCTCCTTTTTGCTCCTAACTCCCTTGGGAGCCGACCACCCCCTCCCTGATTTTCCGGCTTTTAAAAGGCCGGAAAAAAACCCGGACCTGGAACGTGGGAAGGGGGCCCCTCAAACCCCAAAAACAGCCCCTTTCCCGGGAAAAAAAACCCGCCCCTTAAAGGGTGGGGCATCAGCCATAGGGAAACTATTTTGTGGGCCCGCAACTAGGGCGCCAAGTTTCCCCAAAACCCAAAAGCCAGTTTTTTTTGGTCAAATTTTTCGTCAAAACCATTTTGAGCCATATTTTTGGTTTTAAATGAAATGTAAAAAACACCAAAACTAGGCGGGTTTATAAACCCCCCCACGACACTTTGTAATGTGCCTAAAAATGGTGCCTGTGCGCCCCCGTCCCCCAAAAGCGCCTAATTTAGGAGCATTACAAAATGTTTTTGTCCTCCGTCGCGCTAAATTTGCCCGGATAGGGGCAAATTCCCTTTAAATACCAAAAGAAAATGCCATGGCCAGGAAATTGGGGCAATGCGCCCTTTTTGGCGCAATGTGCCTTTTTAGGCGCATTAATTTTTTTTATGCAAGGTAAAAACCGAAAGCCAGAATTTTTGAGCGGGTTACTTTTCCCGGGGCACTTTAAAACTGATTTAAAAAGCTTTTAAAAATGGGGTGGGAAACGCCAAAAAATTTTTGAATTCCCCCCCTAGTTTTTGGGCCCCACCAACAACAACGGCTTTCCCCACCGAACCAGGCCCCGGGGACACCCTTTTTAAACCAAACGACCTGCGTAACCACCAAATTGGGAAACACCATGCGACCGCCTACTGTCGCTCTCCCCAAAAACCTTTTAAATATTTTTTAAAAACCAAAAGGGGGGTTTTTTTTTTTTATGTTCATGATTTTGGTTAAAAAATAACATTACATCGGTTTTACCCGGCCCGTGCCATTTTGGCGGGATTAGATTTAAGAAACCCCCAACTTTTTTTTTTTTTCCATTTACAGACCAGGGAGAGCGCTTGGTTTTCCCTGGGTTTTGGGGGACAAGTAAAGAATGGGGGCTGCAGCAGAAATCTGGGGGTCCTTTCAAGGGCCCCCCCTCTAACCAACCCCTTTTTTGTATTTTTAAAAATTCCCGCACCAAAAATCAGTGCAAAAACAGGGCCCCGGGCACCTTTTTTAAATTTACCTTTATTTCGGGGGCCGTGGGAGGCGGGGCAATAGAAACCCTTTCCAAAGGGCCCCACATTTAAAGCTTCAGTACACAAATCCCGGTCATTTCTGCTGGAACAGGTAGAGCACTTTAAAAATGGTTTTTCCTGAGGGCCCGAAGTGTCCCTCTTAAATGCCCGTTTAAAGACCCGCATTTGAACAGGTTCATAAATCCCCAAAATTCTACACTATTCTGAAAGGCAAAAAAAAATTGGCGTCAAACCCCCAACAATCATAAAATGTCGGGGTCAGTGGGACAAATGGCTTTTTGGGTCAATAATAATAGTAATTTTAAAAATTTTTTTTTTTTTATTTTTGGGGCCAACATATTCCCCAGGGAGGGGGCAATTTTAGAGGGTATAAAATACAGAGGGAAAAAAAAACCATATAGTAAAAAGCTTATTTAAAAGATCAACACAAAATAGAGGGCCCTGCCCACAAAAACTTAAAATCTATTGGGGGAATAGGGGGGAAACGTGTTTTTGGGGGAACTATGGGCCAGCCAATTTTGGGTTAAAGGCCCCAAAAATGAATTATGGAAAACATTGATTAAGGGAAAAAATTTGTTTTATTAAAATTCTTCTGGTTTCCATCCCAAAGTGCTCAGGGTCCCGGTGGGCTTTTTGTCGGTTTGAGATTACTTTTTTTCCCCTTGCCCCAATTAAAATTTTCCCGGGTAAAATTACATAGCTCCTAAGGACTCACTTGGGCTCGCTGCTAAAAACCCACTGGGAAAACAATGACTGCAATATGCAAAACACAAT